>JASANA010012035.1:0-33923 GCA_030248095.1 Ptycholaimellus sp. GST1_10 | reverse complement strand
ATGGTCAGGCGAATGATAGAGGGAGGAGGGATGAGAGCCGGCTGATAGAGTGCTCCTGTTCACGCTGTGAAGGGCATCAGTCATTGCATCTTGGAGGCAGGGGGTGGTGGGGAAAGGATGGTAGGGTAGGCGGAGATGCTGGGTTGGGGTGGAGGGCTGGCTTGGATTAGGGAGTGAGGGCGGAAACTGCGGGAGGGCATAAAAAGACGGCAGTAAAGCAGGACCTGGGGGCTGGCGGCCTGAGTAGAGGGCGGGCTATTGATTGACACTTATTTGCCAATCTTCTACCCTCCACCACGAGCCTGTCCCTGACTGAATCTGATACCAAGCAAGAGGTCGGGCCGGGTAGCTCTGGGAGACTGGGTGTGAAAGGGTTGGGCTGTGGAGGAGTTGAGGGTATGGAGGGGGAGCGGAAATGGAAGGGGCTGGGGCAGTGAAAAGCAGCAGGCACACGGCCTATTAGCCCTGAAGTGGAGTGAGGGAACAGCGGCGGAAGCCTCCTACCCCGTCGATCTTATTAGACCTTACCCTTCATACCTTCAGTTAGAGCAGCTTCAGCTAACTCCAGCCAGCTCTGTTATCGCTCATGTCGCTGGCTACGCAGCATTGGTACAGAACCTCGGTCGCGTAAGTCCGCTCAAATCTATTGCTGGGGCCTGAGCCGGGTTGGCTAGTTTTGTCCCTGAAAAGATGGTAAGAAAAGGAGGCAAAAAGCAATCCGATGATAGGCTGAGAAAATGAGTAGGTACATGTGCGCTAACAAAGTGCAGGTGTTGCAGCGGGGGAAAGAGGGGCCAAGGAGTGCGAAGAAGGCACAAGTCTCAGCTCAATACAGGTGCGCCGTCTTTTGAATCATCATCTATCTGTTCACCTAGCAGCCTGGCCTAGCCTTTCAATTTTATTTCCTCAACAAGCATGACTGCTTTTGAAACTGTCATGGTTCATGGGCTAACAACTGGGTTAGGAGCAAATGATGCTCTAGCCTGCTGATGATTTACTGGCCAAAGCAAGGAATGATTAAGAATGGGGCGGTTTCCTGGGGCAAAGGGAGCGGAAAAGGGCTGGGCTTATAAGAGGATCAATGAAAGTTTGCATATGACGGGAGGCTGAGGGCCAAGGACTTACCAGGACAGTGCTAAGAGGAGGGGTGGGGGAGGGGCACTAGAGGGAGGAGGAGTTCTTGGAGGGGTTTGGGGGGAGGGGGAAGACGGATGGGGGCTGCCGGTAGAGATGGTCTCAATTGAGGCCTGCTTTTAAGCTACCCCCTTGCCCACTGAGATAGGAGATGCTGTCTCAGTGACGCCAGCGAAGAGAGTGCGCTGAATTCCTTCACCAGCATTTTGCAAAGCCAGGAGAGGTGGAAACGAGCCTTCCTCCAACTACCCCCTCTACCCTCCTACCCTCTGCCTCAGCTGCCCTCCGCGGTTACCTGAGCTAGCAGGGAACTAGGCCAAGCTAGCTATTGAGCCGAGAGGGCTGGTGTATGCGGTAGAGAGGGAGGCAAGGTAAGGAGTGGGAGGAGAGAGAGAGGAGGATGGGGAGGGGGGAGTAGGGAGGGAAGAGGGAGTAGGGAAAAGAGGAGGGCGGAAGGGCGCAACTTCTTGCCAGCCAGGGGGCAGCGGGGCGTGCTGGTAAAGCGGGCGTCAATAAATATTGCCCCCTGCTCCAGGAGGGGCGCTGCTAAAAACTGCGCCCGCCTCCTCCCGACTCACTTTAGGCCGCGCCTTTTTGGGAGGGGGCAGGCTGGACGAAGCCTGAAGAGATGGTTGGGCAGGGAGAGGAGGAGAAGGAGGCTGGAATATTTTGCGCCAACTTCCGTCCTCTCTGCTCACTGGGATAGGGCGAGCTTGGCTGGCTCTAGTCAGCTGGCCCTGAAAGCCCGCCCGCAGGCCTCGCTGGGAGAGCGACGTTGAGGCACTCGCATTCCGCGCATTCCCTCTCACAACCCCCCCACTCCCTCCCTCTCCAGCCCCTTGCGACCTTGTGCAAGAGACATTTCCCTTCAATGCGAAACAACCCTCCAGCCCTCCCCAGCCTCCTCCAAGAGACAGCCTCTCTAGATTATGCTCAAAACAACCAGAAGCTATAGGCCAGGCCAAGAGATCGTTGGCTAGCCGAGAGGGAAGCAAATCAAGAAGCAAGAAGGCTGCAAAAAGTAGAGGCGCAAAATGGTGCAGAACGGCGGGGCAGCGGCAGCTCCTTGAGCTCTCTGGAAGAGGAGGCCGCCGGGACTGCGCAAAGGCTCCAACTGCACCTCAACCTCAGCCCCACTCCACTCTGCCTCCTGCACCAGCGTCAGCCCAGCTACACTCTGCATCGGCCTCAGGAGAGACTGCCCTCGGTTGGCAAACTCTTTCCAAGGGCGAAGGCTGGAGGGGAAGTGCGGGGAGTTTTTGAGGCAGAGGCCAAGTGCGGGACGGAGGGGGTCGGCTGCACTTCGCTGGCCACATTCACGGATTCCATTCATAGTCAAGTATAGGCTTTCTCCGGGGGGGGGGGGGGCTGGGGTTGGGGGTGGGGCTTCCAAGCTTCCTACGCGTCAGCCCTGCATGACTGATGGTGGGGAGGGGAAGGAGGGAAGGTGAAGGGAGAGAGGAGGAAAGGGGCTGAGAGTGGAAAGCGGGAAGCTGGCAGGGATTTCAGCTGAGGGAGCTGAGCGCCGGGGTGCAATGAATGATAAGTGGAGGCTGTGTGCGAGGGCCGCATCCGACGCATAGGAGCCCGCCCGGCGCATGGCGACGAGCGGAGACAGGACTCTGATCCATTGCCCCCCTCCTTCCCTTATCCTACCCCTTCCAGCCCTCTCTGCCCCTGCCCATGTCCATTTTTCCAAAGAGACAAGGGACATGGAAACAGTCAGAGTGCAAAGCAGGCTATGCAGGAGCGCGGTAGTGATGTGCTGGAGGAGGAAGGGGTGTGTGAAAGGGGCGGGCGGGCTTGGGAAGGGCTGCGTGAGCTGTGGACGGATCTGTGGCTGGGCCGGGGCGAGCCCCTTCTCAACGCCTGGCACTCTGCCCAGCTCTCCGGCAAGCAGCCCAGTAGCTCCGCAAACACTTCCTCAAATGCTCTCAGACAATGTACCAGCTGAAGGCGGCCTCTCAGTTCTCTGGAGCCTGCCGGCTGCTCGGAAAGACGATCTCCTCAGCGCAATTCCTGTCCAGGTTCAAATGGCTGTCAGTGGCTGGGGGAGGGAGTGATGGAGGGATGGTGTTGGAAGGGTGGCATCTTGCTGGTCCTGCAGGCAGAGGACGGCTTGCGCTGTGAGCACTGGCACCTGATCAGCCTTCTGGTTGGCGCTGAACTGGATGGAAGGCCCTAAGTAGTCCAATGTCCAGGAGCCTTGGGAGCAGGTTACTCTGAGCTCCGCCAACATTCAGGACGCCGTCAAAACTGCTCTGTCCCATTTCTGCGTCCACTTGCCTTCTCTGCTCTTGCTTCATTGCCACAAACACAGCGGCACTCTTTGACAGTTGGTCGAAGAGCGCCAGCTGGAGCTGGGCACTCGGGCAGAGCTGGAGGGGCAGAGCTGCTGGCTGCAGAGCAGGACCACCCGCATCACCTTCCCAGAGGCACTGGGCTGAGGAGGAGTGAGAGAGGTCGGAGGAGGAGGGGTTTTGAGGAGGAGAGGACGGTGAGTGTGCGAGCGGCGGGGGAGCGGGAACTGTTCTCGCTGACAGAGGAGGGGGCGTTGACGCTCTGGCGCCTGCCCTGTCCTCAGTAGGCGGACTGAAGGATAGGAGGGAGAGTGAGGAGGGGAGGTTGAAGGAGGAAGGAGCGCCTTTGGCGTCGAAGGCTCCAGCTCAGCGCCTGTCGAGCATTGGAGTTTGCAGAGCGGCATCGTATCATTCTTCGTGATCGCAAACAAGTGCACTACATTCTGATTTCTTGAAACTGCAAATCTTCCCTTGTGCTTGTTTCAAGCACGGACAAAAGATTTGCGAACTACAACATGTTATACAAGCGCATAATGTCGCAATTGCTTTATGCGGTATCTCCAGTATAGAAACATCTTGTTTTGCATAAAAATTTACAAGCTCAGAACAGATAACGAAGCACAAACACCCTGTGAACAAATGAAACAGGGATACCCAAATAATCGCAGGAGCTGAAAGCACGAAAGCAGGAATACTTTCTTCAGCCCATTGGAATGTAGCCAGATGGAGGGAATGTCCAAATAAGCAGCAGATGCAGTCCGGCCTCAGTCGGCAGACACGGGGACGGCAATCCTGAGGAAGAGCGGCACAGCGCAGTGATCACAGCCGCCCTTGAGCCCCGTCACGCCGTGCTCCCCTGGACGCCCCTCTCTTCCCGCCAATCCATCCACACCCGGATCACCGACCTCCCCCGCCGGGCCCACTTCAAACTTCCCCTCTTTCCCCTAGCTCCAAGAGAGAATCAATGCAAACAGGGCCCTGGGCGTCCTGGGCTCCCGTTGCGTCCGGCCAGGCCTTGCCGTCCCTTCTTCCCCGGCAGCCCCGGCTTCCCCGGCGGTCCGGCTGGACCATCGATGTACTGCACCTGTCAATGGGCTCCTTCTTGCAGGACTGAAGATGCTGGTCTGCTAGGGCCGGGAGGTTACGGGAAGAGAGGAGTAGGAGCCGGGGGGTCCGGGAGGGCCGGGAGCTCCAGGCCGCCCTCCGGAGCCTCGCAGGCCCTTCGCGCCCTTCTCTCCGGGGGCGCCTGGGAAGTGTGACTGAGTGCTGGTGGATGAGATGAGCTGGTGATAGGCAGATGAGGGACTGACCGGGCCGGCCGACAAAGCCGAAGGGTCCTGGCAGTCCCTTGGGCCCGATCTCGCCCGTTGGACCACGTGGGCCCGGCGGACAGAACATGCACCTCTCCTGTATACGCCCTCACTTCTTCTATACCATCCATTCATTCATTCTCTAATAAAAGCAGCTCTTGAAGGGGGCTCAAATGGACAGCAGATGGTAAAGTGGACTATTTGCTGTTTGCTGGGTGGGCGACAGATAGCCGGTTTGCCCGGCCGCCCACTCTTCCCGCCCTTCCCGTCCTTGCCTGGCTCTCCGGGCGGACCCGATTGACCCACCAGCCCCGGCGCACCCTGTCATTCCACCCTCTGCCCTCACTCTCCCCCAAAAGAAACGCTCACCTGACGACAGCAGCAGGGCTCGTCGTCCGCTTTGAAGGGCGGGGGCATGGGCAGGTCCACAAAGAGCGACTGGGCCTCCAGGAAGGAAAGGGGACTGGAGGAGGGCGGCTTCCTAGGCTGCGGCTCCCGCTTCCCTCGCTCGCTGTCCCGCGGTCTAGTGGCCGCTATGGCGTACATCTCCACCCACATCTCCCTGCTCCGCGACTGCAAGAGCTTCTCAACACCTCTCGCCCAGTCCCTGCTGTCCAGGCCAACCTTGCAGAAGTCCAGCTCGGAAATGATGTGGCTCTGGAGGCTCTGGACGAAGGTGTAGACCATGGGGATGCTCACGGCGGCGGCAATGACGGCCATGGTGGCCACCACGACGGCGAAGAAGGCCGTCCGCCGCATCTCCTTCTCCTCCGTCTCCAGCCTCAGCGCCATCCTCTTCTCCAACTCTCCCATTCCCTGCCTCCCCGCACAGTAACACCCAAACGGGAGGCGGCGCCCCCTTTTATGCCCAAAAATGGGTCCCCATCAATTACAACTTCAAGAGGGCGCTGAACGCGAACTTCATTGGTGGAAAAAAAAGCCACAGGATTATGCGGTGTTGTTGTAAATGGTTGACGGATGATTACTTCCTTGCACATGGCACCGCAGTCTCGCAATTTGTATGACCAGACAAAAAGCTCCGTTTGACACAGCGACCGCTCACCGCTTCCTTTTTGCACTTGGTTGTATTGTAATGTGACCGCGGTCGAGGTCTTGCTAGAAAAAGGCATCCTCAACCACAACATCATTATAGTCTCATTGTCTCGTAAACTGTAGCGCTAAATGAAGAAATTGACTGGCTTGAAAGAAATGGCCATAGCTTTAATCCTAAAGAGTACGAGTTTTTGGAGAGGCTCAAAAGCCCTAAAGAAAGGAAGTGTGCCATCCCAATTTTACAAATAGTTTTTATTTTAACTCCTCGTTTTTCTCTATGGCTTATTTAATGATGCGAGAACAACAGGACTTGCTCAAGTTTTTGTCTGACACCTTTCTTTACATTCGAATCATTAAGTGAGTCCATCTGTGCAAGTGAGATGGACACATTTTTCTGTTTATGAATTTTCTCTGCTATAGTGTTGCAAATTGATATACAATTCTAATAAAGCCAGCACATTATTAGGCACAATTGGGCTGGCGCGAGCGAGCATTAGCGAAGTGTCAGCACCCAGCCCCTCTTTTCGACCCAGGTGTATGTTTTGAGGGTTATTGCTAGATCATAAATTTTATAAGGTGGCTGCTCATCCCAGAAGGCTCCAATCGCTCTAATTCTTTCACCATTGGAAAGAGCAACATCAAATTGACTATAGTTTATCTTTTGAGTTTTGCACAAAACGTTTGATTTCAGAATGAAAAACGCAAAAAACCATATGTCCGAACTCCTTCTTCTTCTCCTTCTTCTTCTTCTCCTTCTTCTCCTTCTCCTTCTTCTCCTTCCTTATTGCTAGATCTTAAAATTGATAAGGCTCCTGCTCCTCACAGAAGAATCCAATCGTTCTGATTCTTTTTGCATTGGTAAGAGCATCATCAAATTGTCTAAAACTCGCGAGAAATCGCCCAAAACTTGCAACAATCATTAGAAAATCACTCAAAACCATTTGTCCGAACTCCTCCTCCTCCTCCTCCTCCTCCTCCTTCTCCGCATCTATTCAATGGACGATAGTAGGTATTCATTTTTCCCCCCAACCCCCTTCCCCGGGTCCTTAGGCCTCATGTATTTAGCTTTTCAGTTGCAATAAACAGTCATATGCACCTGTGGTGTAGTGGTGCAAGCAATTGAACAGCTGAATGAATCTAGGAGGTTCGAATCCTTCTCATGGATTCACTTTAATTTTTGTGTATTTCAAGTTGAGAAAATTACTGGTACCCTCGGCAGACCTAAATAAAAGCTATTTTCTCCCAAATATCGATTGCCAAGAACCCAAGAACCAAAAAAAATTCCCAAAAATTTTGTAACCCAAGACAATTTCCAAAAAAATTTTAATTTGCCATTATATTTGCATTGTACTTTTTATTTTCAAATGTTTTCATTTTGTTATTTTTATTAAAAAAAGTTTATTTAAATAAGTTTTGTTTATTTTTTATTTATTTGTCCAATAAAATCTTTATTAAAAAAATAACCAAAAATATAAAATTTGTATTTATATGTTATATACTATGTTAAAAGTGGAAGAAATATCTGGTACCATCGGCAGGCCAAATGTGGTCTCTTTTCTCCAAAATTTTGAATTGCCTCGAGTAAAAAGTCAAGGAAATAAAATTTCTACTAGTGGAATCTGCTGCGTCATCTGCATTTTGTTTTGGGCGCGCATGGAAAGAGACACTGAATTGCGCGCCAAAAACAAAATGCAACTGTCCAAGCAGCAGATTCCACTAGTAGAAATTTTATTTCCTTGACTTTTTACTCGAGGCAATTCAAAATTTTGGAGAAAAGAGACCACATTTGGCCTGCCGATGGTACCAGATATATCCCTTGGCATATTTCTTTATAATCATAGCTCTTTAGTTACACTAAGGAGCCATATGCACCAGTGGTGTAGTGTAATTTGATTGGGTTATTTATTCAAACATGTTAAGTCACAGTACAAGTTGCAATGAATTGGACAGCAAAATGAAACTGGCAGGTTTGAATCCAGCTTAGTCGTTCATTTTGAATTTTTTGATGAGAAAATAACTGGTACAATCAGCAGGCTAAAAATCGCCCTAAGTATGAACCAAGAAAATGTCTCAAAAATTTTTGAAACTTTTGAATCTAATTTTCATTTTTGAAATTTTTTATTTCGTTATATATTTTTATGTTTTTTATTTGTGATTTATTTATCTAATAAAATTTGTGACGTTTCCCAAGCCGGTTTTGTTGGCCTATGTCGATGAGGCGGGCGGAAGGGAGGCCGGGATCAGTCTGTATATTTTCCCTGAGATGCCCTAACCTGTTTACGCTCTGCGGCCCTTCCCTTCCGGTGACGATGAAAGAGAATCTGGCTAAGTTACTGCTGTATATCATCACAGCGTTTGGTAAAGCAGAGAGCTGATTAGCTTATCTGTACCTCCACCGACCACCTCTACAATGCTACTACAACGTCCGACACTGCTTCCGCTAACTTCCGCTTCCGCAACAACTTCCAGCCTTTGGACTTCGCCGCCTTCTACCAGCAGCAATCGAGCCAAAGGCCCCAGTCACTGATCTACAGAGCCAGGACAGCGAATCAAGCCCAGCCTTCACTGCCGGACTTTGCTTTGCTGCCAGACAGGACACCCTGCAGCCCCAGAACTTCACTCAGCCAGAGCCAGCCTCGTGAACTTCTATGTGGCAGCAACTGCGACTATGCTGCATGGAATTGAAAATTGACTTTCAAGTCTCTTTTCAATGTCCGTTCTTTGTCAGCAACATCGCAGCGCCAAGTTTCCAGCCATCACGCCATCTTTGGGCGGTAAACAAGAAACTCTGACGTCACACGGCACACTTGCTACCGTAATCCGCTGCCACGAAGGGTCTTGAAGCAAACTGGAAAGTACTCTTCAAACAGCATCTCCTTTCGATGATTTCATTCTATCCTTGCGGATTTTATGAAATCATTGAATGCCGATGATCAAGACGACATTCGACTTCGCATCAGAGCATTGAAAATTAACTGAAAAGTTTATTTTCATGCTGACGTCATCAGTGTCATCTTCAGAATTTCATCATCCCAAAAGGGATTTTGAATATTCTCTGCAGCTGACAGCTACCAGCATCAACCCGTCTTCAATGCCAGACTTTGAAATTGGCCATTGTCAATTATCAAAGATCTTTGCTGCAGCTCCAATCAACGTTGGCATGGACTCAACTCCTGCTTGGGCATCAAAAACTAACTGCAAAGTTGTTTTCATGCTGTCTATGCAAGCATCGTCAATGACAATTTCATTATCCTTGGACGGATCTTGAAATTGCCTGCAGCCATTAGCAAACCGCACATTCGCTGCCCAAGTTTGAAAACTGGCTCTGGTCAGTTTTCAAACTCCTGGCCTCTGCTGCAACCACGCCGGCCAGCCAGACCAGCTATCCAGCAGAAGCAACGTTTACGCTGCTAGAGTTTTGGGACAGTCTCTGACAATTCTCAAAACTCCCTGCTGCCTGCTGCAACCTTGCCGGCCCGCATGTTTATGAATCCTTGCGGATTTATAAACTTTCGAGCATTGCTGAAGAAAAGCCGGCCAGCTTCAGAGTCAATCGCCGTCCTTCGACATTGCTTCATTTACGGATCTTTATGATCAAGTAAATGCCGAAAAGCAATGCCAAACGACAAGGCCCAAATGACTCAAGAGCGGCCTCTGCTTTCTGCGCGGATGACTACTTGGCTGGGCACAACCTAGTGGACTACCTCCACCGCTGCTTCTATGGCCTCCCAGTCTTCCACGACCTCAGCCTGCTCACCTGCGGCCAGAAGGACCTCATTGAGGATGGCGCCAGCTACGAGCACAATGCCTCCAAGGCCTACTTCCACTGCGCCTGCCTCTGCCCGTGCGCATCGGAAGATTGTGCTAATGCCCCGCCCCCTCCCCCTCCTTCTGCACGCCATTGAAGGAAGCGTCAATTCTGGACAAAGTCCGCCGCTTTCACTACGGCTTCCTGGAGCACCACAACTGCATCCAGATCTCTAAGGACTGCAACCAGTGTGGCATGCTGGACGGCTGCGACTGCAGCCTCTGCCACTTCCAGCCCAACGGCAGCCACACTGAACCACTCCAAGACTCCGTTCCGATCAACGCCGACTATGGCTTGCTGCTCATACTCTGCTCCAGCAGCAAGCCTTGCAAGTCCAGCGTATCTGCCTTCTTCAACCTCGGCAACTACATGGACTTCTCCAGTGCCATGCAGCTCTGCCCATTGGAAGACACCTTCACCCAGTTCCTCCAAAAGGCCTCAAGCCCCGCCCTCCTCCTTACTGCGTCCCCAGAGGTCGGTGGTGTACAAGGGCTACAGAAACCTGGACGGCTTCCACAACCGCTTCTGCAACTTCATGACCGCGTACGCCGTCATGCAGTTCGCCTTCTGGAAGACGTCCTCTGCAGACCTTTAGGGTCTCCTGCCCTTCACCCTTCCCCTTACTCCGCCCAGCAGTAAGAGGTCGGTGGTGTACAAGGCCGACGGGAACAGGGACAGCTTCCTGACTGGCTTCTGCCAGTACGCCGGCAAATGGGCCAACTTTGATCCCATCACTGCCTCCTAGACTTTGCACTATCTGCGAAGATATGCAAACTCTATTTACGCTTCTTTCGACAAATCCAAAATGGGCAAAGAGACGCTAAACAAAGTTTATGTAACTCAAAAGGCCTATTTTGGAGCGGCATTCTGGAGACGCAACCGCGCTCTTCTGCCTCGACTCCGCCTACTCTCGGCTGGCCACAAAAGCCTACCCTGGACTGGCCTCCTGAGAGCAGCTTCCTAGGACTTCAGCTCAGTATGGCAAAGAACTGAAGAAACCACGCTGACACGGCCTCTGCAATTGCTCACTGTCATCCCGAGCTGCATTCAATTCCTTTGCCGCAGCTACCAGAGCAATTGTCTGGTGTCATCCCGAGCAGCGTCGCTTTCTACCTCTGTTAACCCAAGCAAGTGGACATTGTCAACTTGAGCTGCGTTCTCTGCGCATCTCCAACAATGACAACTTGCTCAGCATCAACTCGAGCTGCGGAAAATCATCGCAGCCAAAACAGAGAGAGACCAGCCCATGTCATCCCAAGCTGCGTCAATCTTTGCCGCTGAAAACCCAAGCAAATTGGCTCTGTCATCCCGAGCTGCATTCAATTTGTCACAGCTCCACAGCTACAATTTGCTCTGCGTCATCCCGAGCTGAATCGATCCATGACACTGTCAACCCAAGCAAATCACCTCCTGTCATCTCGAGCTGCGTCATTCTCTTTGCAGCAGCAGTAGAGACAATTTGCTCAGTGTCGTCCCGAGCTGTGGTCAGTTGAGACGACTGTCATCCCGAGCTGCATAACTTCAGCGCACCTCTCAGAACAGCCTCAACTCAACGTTGCAAGAAGCAAACAGAAAGTAATACTTTCTACAATTGACGGCCATCGGCCAGTCTTCGATGCCTCAAAGAGCCTTCTCCAAAGGCTCTCCGCAATCCTCCAAGCGGCCCAGCCTCAACAAGAAGCCCGTGCCCTGCTTCTTACACATGGCCGCCATCAACAACGTCCGCATCCCCTACACCTCTATACCCCCCTCCATCCTCAATTGTGATAGGCATTTAAGCTCGCTCTGCTTAATGCTCCGCCTTTCGCATCACCGGCGAATGCGGCTCTATTCTGCCTTTAATCGGCCTGGGCCTCCAAAACTCCATTCAAGGCGCACAAATCACCTTGCCCACTCACTTTTCCGCCGCTGGCCGAGAAGGAAGAGTACCCTGGACGGGAACCTGGACAAATTGGCCAAGGTCAAGCTGAACATTGGACAGAAGACCAGTGCCCCCATCGCCGCCATCAACGTCATCACCAATGACACCTCAAACCTCCCCCTCCAATCCTCATCTGCATGGAAGGCAAAGTCCAGCTTCTACCACCGCCGCTACAAGATGTTTGTCTATCACAGCGCCGGCGTATCAGCAGACCTTCCATCCACCTCCTTCCATCCTAAGCCTCAGCAATGAGAGGCCAATCAGACACAGCCTAACAAGAGCTGCGCTTTGCCAAGGACTCCAGATTCACCTGGCGCCACTTGAACAGCGCAGAGAAGAACGCCAACAATCCCTGCACCTCAAACCCCCCTCTTCAATCCTTATCTGGAGGGGAGCCGAAGACTAGCTTCTTCTATCGCTGCTTCAAGATCATTGCATTTTGCAGCACCGGCACATTTGCAAGTCTTCACAGCACCCCCTCTCTACTCCAGCCTCCCAACCTGGGCCAGTAAAGATTGGCCTCGAATGCGCTTTGCTCAGCCAAGTCTGACTAGCTGGGCATCTCCGAGACGCAGAGCCTCTCCAGCCAACGCCTTGGGGACAGTGCACAGAAGGACGCCAACATTCCCCTACCCCCTCTCACCCTGCCCATCTATACCTCCAAGCATCCCTTTGCGGAGCAAGAGAACCGCCTCAGTTGCTCCGGCAAACGCCACTTGGCCAGCATACAGATGGACGTCAACGGACCTGCTAAGCTTTCTGTCACCTCCACTCCTATACCTGCAACCATCAAACACTGTTCCAGTTTGACTTAGCCCAGGTTGCCGAGCTGAATGCCTGGAGCTTCTAGCACGTCTGCGACAAGCACGGCCTCAACCAGCTCTACCTTGGCAGCAGATAGATGAACAGTCCGATTGCGCACCTTCATCCTACCCCTCTGCCTCCTCCTTAGAGGCCTTGGATGGAGCGGCATCGAAAAGCGCCCTCAAAGACTTTGCCGTCTTTGGCCTGAAAGCAGGGCAAGAACTCCTCCGCCCAGCCCCAGCCAGCGGAGCTAATCAGCCCTGCCTTTCAAGTCAATGCCAAACGGGAACATTAAAGTTTAACTTTAATGGAATATTCGGTGGAAATTTGACACTTCTATTATCCTAAAGGCGGATAAAAGAAGAAGTCTCAAGAGCTTTGGTTCTACAGCGTCTAACTAAGATTTGCCGGCCTGTTCAACGGTGCAAATCTGCAAGGACTGTGGCTTCAAGGCCTCTGCCTACGGCTTCGGCTCCGGCTTCCAGGCCTCCGCCCTCCACAAGATGCCCATTGACCGCCACTCATTCACCGCCAATCAACCGATTGCCCAGAATGACGCGTCAATGATCATCAACGGCCAACTCATTTCCCCCCAGCTTTCAGCTACTGAAATGCGTCTGGCATGGGCCTCCGGCCAACTTCTACTTGGCCTTGTTCATCAAGCTCGGCAGCATCTGGATTGCCCTCAACTGCGACATGAACAAGACACGGGCCTCCGGCCACTCAAGGACGGCCTGATTTGGCAGGCACTGGCCTCCGGCCACTCAACGATGGCCTGAACTGGCAGGCATAGGCCTACGGCCACTAGGAGTTCAGACTGTCCCTGCACTCCCGCTCCAGCAGCCTTCCTTTGTGGACTCCGAATGCGGACGGAAAGTGCCAAACAGCAGCAACTCAATCAAGTCAATCTGTCCCTGCAGTTCCCCCTCAGCAGCCTTCCTCTGTGGACTCCGACTGCGGGTGGGAATTGGCAAACAGCGTGACTCCACCTTCAAGGGTCAACCCCCCTCATCTCTAGCAGCCTTCCTCTGTGGACTCCGACTGCAGACTTGAGGATGACCACGACGCCGCATCTGCACTTTGCATTTCTTTCACAGCAGCCTTCCTCTGTGGACTCCGACTGCGGATTGAACCGTGAACTCAGATGCCAGTGGAAAGCCCCATCTAAGAGCTATTAGGAGCCAGCGGGCAACAACTACTTGGCCTCTTGCTACTCAATCCATCACCCTTATGGGGGGAGGCAGAACGACTGCAAGGGCATGCCCTGCCCACCCTCTCCCGCATTGCTGAGGAAGCGGGAGAGAAGCAGGTTTCAAGGCAGGGGCGGCCGACATGGGAGCGGCTGCCATGTGAGGGAGCTGGCAAAGCACCCTCGTTCTTACTCACTTCGGGCAGTAGGCCCACCTTGTTACTCTGCAAGGCCTAAAACGCCTGTGCCACCTTGCGCCATCGACGGATGGGAGGAGGATGCAGAGGAGAGCAAATTTGTCCTACGGGACTCTGAGCTGACGAGCACAGAATTCGCGACCGCGCAGGCCTACTAGGAGGCAAATGACAGCACCCAGCCTACCAGGCAGCTGGTATCAATGCGGGAAGGAGTACAGAACACAAAATCCTCAGCCTCCGTCAAACTCTGCCAGGGGATGATTTGACAAGTGCAGACTACGAGGAGTCTGCTTAGCAGCCGACTACGCGGCTGATCTTGTCAGTGTGGGCCATTAGGAGCCCGCCTTGCAGCCAAACTGGCAGCTGACTGGACGAGCGCAGACTACTAGGAGTCTGCTTAGCAACCGACTACGTGGCTGATCTTGTCAGTGCGGGCCAGTAGGAGCCCGCCTTGCAGCCGAACTGGCGGCTGACTGGACAAGTGCAGACTACAAGGAGTCTGCTTAGCAGCCGACTAGGTGGCTGCTTTCGTCGAGCTCGGACTGCTCCAAGTCCGCCTCGCAGCCAATGGCAGCTGACTTCGATGAGCGCGGACTACTACGAGTCCGCTTTGCAGCCAGACAAGTGGCTGATTCCAGCAGTGCGGACTACTATGAATCTGCTTAGCAGCCAAACTCGCGGCTGATTTGAGTAGAGCAGACAAGAAATCATCCGCTACGAAAACCAACAACACTGCTTCAAGAACACCCTCATTGAGAGCCCTGGGAGTGTTGTATTGCGACTGGTTCAAATAGTTCGTGGAGTGCACGGCGGCAGACTTTAGCTAGCAAGGATTGGCCAAATCCACCGCACCAATTTGCCGCCTACACAAGCCTCTGCCTACTATTTGTCACCGCCTACTATTTGTCACCAGGCAAAAAACAGCCCCCTCAGCAGGCACCCTTTCACTGCACACTCCACCCCCAGCGCGCCACACACGCCACACACCTCCCCTGCAAAACACCCCCCACTCTGGCCAGCAAGAACCTGCTCCCCCAGTCTTCGCAAGAAGGGCAGCAAGAAGAGAGGGAGGACTAATTGCTCCCCCCCTCCACTCCCCCTCCGCGGGCCTACTTTTTTGGCGCAAGCTCTGAAAAAAGCGGCCCCCAGAGAGCGCAAACAACGGGAGATTAATGGTCCTCCTTACAACCACACCCTACTCCCTGCGCCTCTCTCCAGAAAAAGTGGCCTCTAAGGGATAGCAAGTGCGGGCAATGGATGACTCCGCCCTGCCACCACCCCCTGCCTCTTGCCCCCTCACAAAAAGCGGCTTCCAAACACTGATGTTCATTTGTCAGCTCTAATCGCCCCACCGCCTCAGAGCCAGGATCATTAACGATCCCCCTTTCTCCACCTAACAGCCCCCTCCATCAACTTTACACACCCTTCTTCCACACGCACTGGCTGAGCGCGCACAGGGAGCTCCTTTCGACACCTAATGGTGATAAATGAAGCCAAAGTTTTCCGCCAGCGCTCCAGAGAGGCAGGCCTCTGCCAAGCCTGCTTTGGAGCTTGGAAATTCTTCCCCTGCTTCTTCACACCATCACCACCTTCCAACCACTATGGCCCCACCCCCGCTGCGGGGGGAGGATCGGAGGTACCCAGCCTCAGCCAGCTACTCCTCCAGCCTCAGTCAGTTCCTTGGCCAAGCCCCCCCTCAACACCCCTCACTTCCCACTCACCCTCAGATGCCTGGCTGAGCCAAGTTCTGAGCCCCAACTCCAATTCCCCAGCGACCGTCCACTGCTGTTGCCGTTGGCCTCCACGCTCTAGCAGCCCATCGTTGATGGCCTCCAGCCCCCTTCATCAGCCCCTGGCACATTTCTCTCTGAGAAATATGTCCGCCGACAATCTCCCACAGCTGACAGTTGCTAGCTCCCACGCCCCTCCACACCCCTTCCTCAACCTACACTCTTCCCAGGGAGACGAAATAGACACCACGCCACACCAAGAGGAGGAGGGAGAGGAAGGAGAGGAGGTAGGTGAGGAAGAGCAGGAAGGAGGAGCTAGCTCCGAGTCGGAGCCGGGAAGGAAGCAAACGCGCTTCTCCGACAAGCCGCCAAACTCGGATGGACAGGAGCACTCCCAAGCCTTCGACAAAGGGGAAGAGCTCCTGGCCTTCATCGAAAGAGGCAAGGACTCCAAGGAGAGGAGCCAGAAGTCTCATCGATGCAACCGGTGATCTCCCAGCCGCTGCCGACGGTCGCCAAGACAAGAACCTGACTCCTCATCACCGACCAAGGCAGAGGCGGAGCTTCAGGTCCTTTCCACACTCATCCCTCTATCACCAGCCTACCTGCTGCCCGTGGGAGTCCCAGAAGCCCCGTCTTCAGCGGGAACAGAAGCCAGCGCCTCCTGCAGCACACCTGCAACCAGGCCATCACCGGTCGCTTCGTCTCTGGTGCAGACGGATTCTTCATCTACGGCCTCGCCCCCAGCCTCATCTGCTTCCAGGGTCACTTTCGCCCCACTCCCTCTTCAGGAAGCTCCGTCCTCCAAGCGCCTAGAGATGAGGAAGAGAAGGACAGCCCTGGCATCACCACCGTTGGCCCCGACAACGCACTGGGTCACCTTCGCTCCACTCCCTCTTCAGGGAGCTTCATCTTCCAAGAGTCTTGAAGGGAGGAGGAGAGGAACGGACTCGCCATCACCATCATCAGTTCCGGTGGCGCCTAGAGCCATTGTTGCTCCTCTTCCTTTCCCTGAAGCTTCAGTCCCCGGGAGTATCGAGAAGAGGAGGAGAGAGGTGGACCCGGGATACCGGAGCTCACAAGCCTACTTGGACACCGGCTCCAGGCTGATCGCCAATCTGGAGCGACAGTGCGCCAATCACCTCCAGCAACTCCACTTCAAGGACAGCCGCATACTGAAGCTGGAACGACAAGTTCAGCGACAGAAGGGCGCCATCATCAGATCTCGCCTTGAATCCCTCCAAGCACAGAAAGCACCTTCCTTGGAAAGAAAGTGTTTGGGGTTGGAGGCAAAGGTGAAGACGCTGGAGAAGAGCCACGAGGAGTTCCAGAAGCAGCTGGCCAACGCCAAGGCCGAGAAGGAGCAGGCCATCCAGGAGCAAGGCCAGGCTCAAGCTGCCCGGGACAAGCTCGAATACGAGAAGCGGTCCCTCCAACAGCAACTAAGCAAGATCAAGGGGGACGGCTTTGTCATCAACCGGAAGCAGGCCGAGAACCTCCAAGCCACCTTCAACGGACTCCGCCGCATGCGCCTGCTGCAATTGGACATGCAGGAGATCTCCAGACAGGCCCAGTTCATGTCCGACGCTATTGATGAACTGCCTGAGGCCGGCAAGGCCATCCTGACCGGAGGGAACTCCAAGCGGATACGGCGACTGGATACTCCGGGGGCATCTTCCTCATCAGCCCGCTTCCATTCCTGCTCCTGCTCCCGATCACGCTCACGTTTGCCTCCGTTGCGAGCCACATGGAGGAACAGCGCAAGGAAGGAGGAGAACAACGGACGGTGGCAGCGAGCCAAGAGCATCGCCCGCCGCCAGTGGTGATGAAGAAGCCCACCGCTGACTTCTGCGACTGCTTCTCTACGCCCACCCTATTGCCCCTCCTTGCTGTCCTGTTGCTCCTGCTGCGATGCGTGCTTTACAGCCCTTCCTGCATGTCCGCCCTTCCCCTTGAGAGTTAGTCATCAGAGAGGAACATCAGAGCAAGAGGAGAAACACAGCTCAAAAGGAACAACTCACTGATGCACCGTGGGGGAGAATTGGAATCGAAGGAATCGCTCAAGAGAGCAATGCATCCTAACAGCCGGAGATGTAAACAAGGAGGAGAGAGAGTGTCTGACGACTGCAAGGGCATGCCCTGCCCACCCTCTCCCGCATTGCTGAGGAAGCGGGAGAGAAGCAGGTTTCAAGGCAGGGGCGGCCGACATGGGAGCGGCTGCCACGTGAGGGAGCTGGCAAAGCACCCTCGTTCTTACTCACTTTGGGCAGTAGGCCCACCTTGTTACTCTGCAAGGCCTAAAACGCCTGTGCCACCTTGCGCCATCGACGGATGGGAGGAGGATGCAGAGGAGAGCGAATTTGTCCTACGGGACTCTGAGCTGATGAGCACAGAATTCGCAACCGCGCAGGCCTACTAGGAGGCAAATGACAGCACCCAGCCTACCAGGCAGCTGGTATCAATGCGGGAAGGAGTACGGAACACAAAATCCTCAGCCTCCGTCGAACTCCGCCAGGGGATGATTTGACAAGTGCAGACTATGAGGAGTCTGCTTAGCAGCCAAATTGGTGGCTGATCTCGTCAGTGCGGGCCATTAGGAGCCCGCCTTGCAGCCAAACTGGCGGCTGACTGGACGAGTGCAGACTACGAGGAGTCTGCTTAGCAGCCGACTACGCGGCTGATCTTGTCAGTGCGGGCCATTAGGAGCCCGCCTTGCAGCCAAACTGGCAGCTGACTGGACGAGCGCAGACTACTAGGAGTCTGCTTAGCAACCGACTATGCGGCTGATCTCATCAGTGCGGGCCAGTAGGAGCCCGCCTTGCAGCCGAACTGGCGGCTGACTGGACAAGTGCAGACTACGAGGAGTCTGCTTAGCAGCCAACTAGGTGGCTGATTTCGTCGAGCGCGGACTGCTCCGAGTCCGCCTCGCAGCCAATGGCAGCTGACTTCGATGAGCGCGGACTACTACAAGTCCGCTTTGCAGCCAGACAAGTGGCTGATTCCAGCAGTGCGGACTACTATGAATCTGCTTAGCAGCCAAACTCGTGGCTGATTTGAGTAGAGCAGACGAGAAATCATCCGCTACGAAAACCAACAACACTGCTTCAAGAACACCCTCATCGAGAGCCCTGGGAGTGTTGTATTGCGACTGGTTCAAATAGTTTGTGGAGTGCATGGCGGCAGACTTTAGCTAGCAAGGATTGGCCAAATCCACCGCACCAATTTGCCGCCTACACAAGCCTCTGCCTACTATTTGTCACCGCCTACTATTTGTCACCGCCTACTATTTGTCACCGGGCAAAAAACAGCCCCCTCAGCAGGCACCCTTTCACTGCACACTCCACCCCCAGCGCGCCACACACGCCACACACCTCCCCTGCAAAACACCCCCCACTCTGGCCAGCAAGAACCTGCTCCCCCAGTCTTTGCAAGAAGGGCAGCAAGAAGAGAGGGAGGACTAATTGCTCCCCCCCTCCACTCCCCCTCCGCGGGCCTACTTTTTTGGCGCAAGCTCTGAAAAAAGCGGCCCCCAGAGAGCGCAAACAACGGGAGATTAATGGTCCTCCTTACAACCACACCCTACTCCCTGCGCCTCTCTCCAGAAAAAGTGGCCTCTAAGGGATAGCAAGTGCGGGCGATGGATGACTCCGCCCTGCCACCACCCCCTGCCTCTTGCCCCCTCACAAAAGCGGCTTCCAAACACTGATGTTCATTTGTCAGCTCTAATCGCCCCACTGCCTCAGAGCCAGGATCATTAACAATCCCCCTTTCTCCACCTAACGGCCCCCTCCATCAACTTTACACACCCTTCTTCCACACGCACTGGCCGAGCGCGCACAGGGAGCTCCTTTCGACACCTAATGGTGATAAATGAAGCCAAAGTTTTCAGCCAGCGCTCCAGAGAGGCAGGCCTCTGCCAAGCCTGCTTTGGCCTCCACACACAGGAGCTTGGAAATTCTTCCCCCGCTTCTTCACACCATCACCACCTTCCAACCACTATGGCCCCACCCCCGCTGCGGGGGGAGGATCGGAGGTACCCAGCCTCAGCCAGCTACTTCTCCAGCCTCAGTCAGTCCCTTGGCCAAGCCCCCCCCTCAACGCCCCTCACTTCCCACTCACCCTCAGATGCCTGGCTGAGCCAAGTTCTGAGCCCCAACTCCAATTCCCCAGCGACCGTCCACTGCTGTTGCCGTTGGCCTCCACGCTCTAGCAGCCCATTGTCGATGGCCTCCAGCCCCCTTCATCAGCCCCTGGCACATTTCTCTCCAAGAAATATGTCCGCCAACAATCTCCCACAGCCGACAGTTGCTAGCTCCCATGCCCCTCCACACCCCTTCCTCAACCTACACTCTTCCCTGGGAGACGAAATAGACACCACGCCACACCAAGAGGAGGAGGGAGAGGAAGGAGAGGAGGTAGGTGAGGAAGAGCAGGAAGGAGGAGCTAGCTCCGAGTCGGAGCCGGGAAGGAAGCGAACGCGCTTCTCCGACAAGCCACCAAACTCGGATGGACAGGAGCACTCCCAAGCCTTCGACAAAGGGGAAGAGCTCCTGGCCTTCATCAAAAGAGGCAAGGACTCCAAGGAGAGGAGCCAGAAGTCTCATCGATGCGACCGGTGATCTCCCAGCCGCTGCCGACGGTCGCCAAGACAAGAACCTGACTCCTCATCACCGACCAAGGCAGAGGCGGAGCTTCAGGTCCTTTCCACACTCATCCCTCTATCACCAGCCTACCTGCTGCCCGTGGGAGTCCCAGAAGCCCCGTCTTCAGTGGGAACAGAAGCCAGCGCCTCCTGCAGCACACCTGCGACCAGGCCATCACTGGTCGCTTCGTCTCCGGTGCAGACGGATTCTTCATCTACGGCCTTGCCCCCAGCCTCATCTGCTTCCAGGGTCACTTTCGCCCCACTCCCTCTTCAGGAAGCTCCGTCCTCTGAGCGCCTAGAGATGAGGAAGAGAAGGACAGCCCTGGCATCACCACCGTTGGCCCCAACAACGCACTGGGTCACCTTTGCTCCACTCCCTATTCAGGGAGCTCCATCTTCCAAGAGTCTTGAAGGGAGGAGGAGAGGCACGGACTCGCCATCACCATCATCAGTTCCGGTGGCGCCTAGAGCCATCGTTGCTCCTCTTCCTTTCCCTGAAGCTTCAGTCCCCGGGAGTATCGAGAAGAGGAGGAGAGAGGTGGACCCGGGATACCGGAGCTCACAAGCCTACTTGGACACCGGCTCCAGGCTGATCGCCAATCTGGAGCGACAGTGCGCCAATCACCTCCAGCAACTCCACTTCAAGGACAGCCGCATACTGGAGCTGGAACAACAAGTTCAGCGACAGAAGGGCGCCATCATCAGATCTCGCCTTGAATCCCTCCAAGCACAGAAGGCACCTTCCTTGGAAAGAAAGTGTTTGGGGTTGGAGGCGAAGGTGAAGACGCTGGAGAAGAGCCACAAGGAGTTCCGGAAGCAGCTGGCCAACGCCAAGGCCGAGAAGGAGCAGGCCATCCAGGAGCGAGGCCAGGCTCAAGCTGCCCGGGACAAGCTCGAATGCGAGAAGCGGTCCCTCCAACAGCAACTAAGCAAGATCAAGGGGGACGGCTTCGTCATCAACCGGAAGCAGGCCGAGAACCTCCAAGCCACATTCGACGGACTCTGCCGCATGCGCCTGCTGCAATTGGACATGCAGGAGATCTCCAGACAGGCCCAGTTCATGTCCGACGCTATTGATGAACTGCCTGAGGCCGGCAAGGCCATCCTGACCGGAGGGAACTCCAAGCGGATACGGCAACTGGATACTCCGGGGGCATCTTCCTCATCAGCCCGCTCCCGTTCCTGCTCCTGCTCCCGATCATGCTCACGTTCGCCTCCGTCGCGAGCCACATGGAGGAACAGCGCAAGGAAGGAGGAGAACAACGGACGGTGGCAGCAAGCCAAGAGCATCGCCCGCCGCCAGTGGTGATGAAGAAGCCCACCGCTGACTTCTGCGACTGCTTCTCTACGCCCACCCTATTGCCCCTCCTTGCTGTCCTGTTGCTCCTGCTGCAATGCGTGCTTTACAGCCCTTCCTGCATGTCCGCCCTTCCCCTTGAGAGTCAGTCATCAGAGAGGAACATCAGAGCAAGAGGAGAAACACAGCTCAAAAGGAACAACTCACTGATGCACCGTGGGGGAGAATTGGAATCGAAGGAATCGCTCAAGAGAGCAATGCATCCTAACAGCCGGAGATGTAAACAAGGAGAGAGAGTGTCTGACGACTGCAAGGGCATGCCCTGCCCACCCTCTCCCGCATTGCTGAGGAAGCGGGAGAGAAGCAGGTTTCAAGGCAGGGGCGGCCGACATGGGAGCGGCTGCCACGTGAGGGAGCTGGCAAAGCACCCTCGTTCTTACTCACTTCGGGCAGTAGGCCCACCTTGTTACTCTGCAAGGCCTAAAACGCCTGTGCCACCTTGCGCCATCGACGGATGGGAGGAGGATGCAGAGGAGAGCGAATTTGTCCTACGGGACTCTGAGCTGACGAGCACAGAATTCGCGACCGCGCAGGCCTACTAGGAGGCAAATGACAGCACCCAGCCTACCAGGCAGCTGGTATCAATGCGGGAAGGAGTACAGAACACAAAATCCTCAGCCTCCGTCAAACTCCGCCAGGGGATGATTTGACAAGTGCAGACTATGAGGAGTCTGCTTAGCAGCCAAATTGGTGGCTGATCTCGTCAGTGCGGGCCATTAGGAGCCCGCCTTGCAGCCAAACTGGCGGCTGACTGGACGAGCGCAGACTACGAGGAGTCTGCTTAGCAGCCAACTACGCAGCTGATCTTGTCAGTGCGGGCCAGTAGGAGCCCGCCTTGCAGCCAAACTGGCGGCTGACTGGACAAGTGCAGACTACGAGGAGTCTGCTTAGCAGCCGACTAGGTGGCTGATTTCGTCGAGCGCGGACTGCTCCGAGTCTGCCTTGCAGCCAATGGCAGCTGACTTTGATGAGCGCGGACTACTACAAGTCCGCTTCGCAGCCAGACAAGTGGCTGATTCCAGCAGTGCGGACTACTATGAATCTGCTTAGCAGCCAAACTCGCGGCTGATTCGAGTAGAGCAGACGAGAAATCATCCGCTACAAAAACCAACAACACTGCTTCAAGAACACCCTCATCGAGAGCCCTGGGAGTGTTGTATTGCGACTGGTTCAAATAGTTTGTGGAGTGCACGGCGGCAGACTTTAGCTAGCAAGGATTGGCCAAATCCACCGCACCAATTTGCCGCCTACACAAGCCTCTGCCTACTATTTGTCACCGCCTACTATTTGTCACCGGGCAAAAAACAGCCCCCTCAGCAGGCACCCTTTCACTGCACACTCCACCCCCAGCGCGCCACACACGCCACACACCTCCCCTGCAAAAAACCCCCCACTCTGGCCAGCAAGAACCTGCTCCCCCAGTCTTCGCAAGAAGGGCAGCAAGAAGAGAGGGAGGACTAATTGCTCCCCCCCTCCACTCCCCCTCCGCGGGCCTACTTTTTTGGCGCAAGCTCTGAAAAAAGCAGCCCCCAGAGAGCGCAAACAACGGGAGATTAATGGTCCTCCTTACAACCACACCCTACTCCCTGCGCCTCTCTCCAGAAAAAGTGGCCTCTAAGGGATAGCAAGTGCGGGCAATGGATGACTCTGCCCTGCCACCACCCCCCGCCTCTTGCCCCCTCACAAAAAGCGGCTTCCAAACACTGATGTTCATTTGTCAGCTCTAATCGCCCCACCGCCTCAGAGCCAGGATCATTAACGATCCCCCTTTCTCCACCTAACGGCCCCCTCCATCAACTTTACACACCCTTCTTCCACATGCACTGGCCAAGCGCGCACAGGGAGCTCCTTTCGACACCTAATGGTGATAAATGAAGCCAAAGTTTTCCGCCAGCGCTCCAGAGAGGCAGGCCTCTGCCAAGCCTGCTTTGGCCTCCACACACAGGAGCTTGGAAATTCTTCCCCCACTTCTTCACACCATCACCACCTTCGAACCACTATGGCCCCACCCACGCTGCGGGGGGAGGATCAGAGGTACCCAGCCTCAGCCAGCTACTCCTCCAGCCTCAGTCAGTCCCTTGGCCAAGCCCCCCCTCAACGCCCCTCACTTCCCACTCACCCTCAGACGCCTGGCTGAGCCAATTCTGAGCCCCAACTCCAATTCCCCAGCGACCGTCCACTGCTGTTGCTATGCGTATCAGGTCGCTGGTTGCATTATCCGTCGCAGCTCGTCTGTCCAATGTTTCAAAGCTTTCTAGTTTTTATGTTAATTTTGATTAAATCCATGAGTTTTTGGGTCTGTCCATGTAACTTGAAGCAGTTGAGTAGAGGTTTTCTTAGTAAAAATAACCAAATAATTGCAAATTGAGGCACTGATTAGCCAAAACATGAAGCATCTGAGCACTGGGTAGGACAAAGTTTCTCTCTCAGCAACCCATCTGACTCCCCTCACTACTGGAGGAAGGAAAGCGATCGCTCCCAACTGCGCAGAATTCACTGAAACGACAGGAATTGCGGCGGTGACTCGTACATGCCTACCTCCATCTCACCTTCCAGAGTTTCAGTGCAGGCATCACTGGCAAAATTCATCAACTCAAAATTTGCATCGCTGGATAATCATGATTCGTTAGAAAAACAGAATGAATCTTAGGAAATCGGAAAACAGTTCATGGGGTACATTTTGGGAGCATTTGCTAGTGCTGAATAATATACAACTCTTCAATCCCCTAATAGCTATGGACACGTAATACCAGCAGATTCTTAAATGAAAATTTCAAACAGATAAAATGTATTTGGGAAATTGAGCCAATAAAATGTGATGCACAAAACGGGGTTAAAGCAGAGGATAAAATGGGTTTGGGGGCTGGACAGCGGCTCGCTCAATGCTCGCGTCCGTCACGATTGCCCTCCACCGCTCGGTCCTGATAACTTTGCAGCGGTTGTGAAAAGGATCTGATTTTCAGTTTCATTTTGAGTCTGATTTGAATGCATCTTAAATCGGATCTAATAAGCAATCATTGCTGCCAAGGAGGCTTAGGTCCAGCCATTTCTTTCGCTTTCTGAACTATCAACTCCCACTGGTTGACAGGCGCCTTCCAGAAATATCTCAAATAGAAGCTGTAGTAAAGCACATTTTGAGCAGCAATCTGCTTGTGAATTCGTTCTGAACGGCGGTTTTTGGACGGCTGCTTTCGCTGGCCTTCCCACCATCTAATGCCGCAGTTTGGATTCCAAGGAAGAGGAACGAGCTCATGAGTAATCTTAAGTTTGGAAAGATGCGCCTGGAAGTCTGGCAGGTCTGGGGTGAGAATGTATCTAAGGATAGCATGATTGAGGTTGTCCATGCGAACAATGCGAAACGGACCGTCCCATCTCAATGGATCCCTCTTATGGATGTGGCTTCCTTCCACCTTCTTTCTCACCATCGCGCCCTCCATCATCTCAACGGGCATATACATCTTATTCGACCACTTTCCAGCTATCTCAGCCTCCGACTTTCTAGCCTCCTCTCTCATTCGCTCCTCCGCCTTCACCAACCGCAGCACCATCTGACGCTGGGTGGTTTCCTCCTCTGAATAGCTCATGGCCGCCTCTAATATGGCCTCTGATGGCATGCGCATGTCGGTTTTGAACATGGCAAAGTAGGGCGAAACGCCGATGGATCTATGGCCGGCCGCGCGATAGGGCATGAGGGAAAGATTGATGAATCTGTCCGGAGCTATCCAATCGGATTTGTCCATGCCACTCAAGTCTCTAACTACCTCTGAAATCACGTGTTTGACGCGCTGCAGCGTAATCAGTTTCTTAGCCGCCGCTTCACAGCCTCCATTTGCCTTCTGATTTTGAGGACTGCAGGTATAAACCTCCGCTCCTATCTGCTCCATAATCTTAGTGAACAGAGCGGAAGTGAAAACGCTTCCAGCATCTGCGCCTATCACTTTGGGGATGCCGAAAATGGAAATGGCGAACTCTAATAGCTTGTAGGCCACGTGATCTGCATCTAATCGAGTCAGGTAGTTGGTAAAGGCGAATTTGGATCTTTTGTCGATGATGAGCAAAGTTCCAACATGCCCGTCCTCTGTCCTCTCATATGGACCGATGATGTCCACTTGAATGTGCTCCCAATTTTGCTCTGGCCAAGGTAAAGGATGAAGCAAAGGCGTAGTGAGCTTGTTGGCGTTCTTAGTACTAGCACAAAGAGCACAGCATCTGGTGTACTCGCTTATGTCCACGCCCATGCCAAACCAGTAGGTGATGGCGGACAACTGAGTGTACATCTTATCGGCGGACTGGTGCATGCCGCCCATGTGGGAGTCATGGGACTCGAGCAACATCTTAGTCTGCAAGGACGCCGGACAAACCGGCACTTCCTTCAAGTCCAGCATCTTCATCAACACCCCATCATCCCTCACTCTCAATCCTTCCTTTCTTAGCTTCCCCAGGACTTTCTCGCTTCCTGTCTCAAATTCATGGAATCGCTTAGCTATCCATGGGTCTTCCTCCTGGATCTGCCTTGTGAGGTTCTGAATGGAGTTCTCCGTTTGACAGCCGACACTCTTCATCTGAACAGGGCCGTCGGCACTTTGAGGCTCTGCCGCAACGGGCGGATCAACAACCACCTCCTCTTCAACGACAGGCAACCTAGGAAGGGCTCCCGGAAACCTTTCGTCTTCCCCTGCCCTCACTCTCCCACTTCTTAGTCTCATGGGGAGAATGGAAAAAGGCGTATCTGAAGCGAAGCGCTCTGGAATGGAGGCCAAGGTGAAAGTGGTATAGATGGGCTCGTGATGCGGAGTGGTGAGCGGATGAATGCCCTGGTTCTCTAAGCTCATCGTCTCCTCCGCCCTCTTCTCAGCCATATCCTCTCTTAGCTTCCTCCCTGGATAAGGATCACTCCAAATCCTGGACAAAAGGTCCGGGAGTCTGTGGGCAGCCGCATCGCCTTTCACGTACTTGATGTCTAAGGAATAGGCACTCAATTGAGACCTCCATCTAGCCACTCTAGGACTGGGCGAACGACAGGTGTGGAGATGCTTGTGGCTCTTATGGTCCGTGAAAACCTGAATAGGTGTGACCATGGGATAGAGAAACCACTTCCTGTGGTGCAGGATGCCAAAGTAGATGGCGTAGCACTCTTTCTCAAACACCGACATTTGTCGCTCTGGGAGTGTGAATCTGTGGGCGGCAAAGGACAATGGAGCCTCTGTACCGTCCGGCTGGCATTGAGTGACCATGCAGCCCATAGCCTCATAGCTGGCGTCGCAGCGCAAAATGAATTGCGAGTCTGAACGTGGAAAGGCTAGCAAGGTTGCGTCTGATAGGAGGTCCTTCGTCGCCTGGAAGGCCTTCGCCTCCGTCTCACCCCACTGCCAGGCCACCCCTTTTCTCAACAGCTCATAGAGGGGCGAAGTGGTGTGGTAGTATTTGGGCAAATAAGCCATCCAATACTGCACTGCGGCCAGGAATGACTTTAGTGCACGCGGATTGTCTGGGGCAGGCTTGGCGGACAAAATGGCCGTTCGCTCCTTGTCCGGCTGAACTCCCTCCTTCCCTCTCACTTCAAAGCCCAACCACTTGACTGACTTCTTACAGAGCTGCGCCTTCGCTGCGGAAATCTTAATGCCAGCTTCTCTCAACCTCTGCATTGCCAGCTTCAAATGCTGGAGATGGAGGGAGAATGAAGAAACGACATGCTTCTGAGGCTTCGTATAGATAGCCATGTCGTCGGCATAGGAGAGGACGAACCTTTGCAGGTACTCAGCCATGATAGTGTCGATGGCGTACTGCCAGAAGTGACTGGCGTACTTCAACCCCTGCGGAACCCTCTGGAAGACATACGACTGGCCTAAGGCTCTGAATCCAGCCAAGTCTTGGCTCCCTTCCTCTAACTTGAGCGTAAAGAACGCATTGCAGGCATCTAAGATGGAGATGTAATCGGACCCAGCCAGTAGCTCAATGGCGTCGCGGATCTTCATGGCGTTCCAGTTTTGATACTCTGAAGGCTTCAGACTGGAATTGACAGGGATGAGGTTGAGGCAAAAGCGCCAATTGTCGGGATGGGTGAGGTCTTCATCGGGCTTCGTACGCTTAGGCACCAGCACTACCTTGCTAGCGTAGCTGCTCAATTTCTTAGCTACCACCCCTTGCTCCTCTAACTCCTCTATCTTTTGTCTAAGAATAGCCGTCTCCAAGTCCGAGAATGTCTGAATTCGGCAAGGAATGTTCTTAAGGTAAGACTCTAAGCGAAATCGAAAGAAATCGCATGTTCCCACGTCCTTTTTGGACTTGCTGAAAATGTCCTTGAAAGAACAAATCAGCTCCTGGAGGTCCGCCCGCTCCTTCTTGGAAAGATGGGACATGTCTAAATTGTGCAAGTGACAATCGGGGTCCCTACACTTCCCATCGGGTCCACTTTCTCCTCCTTCACTCATCATAGCTGTCTGAGATGGATGATCTAAGAGCAGGTCTTTCATCAAGGGAATGAAGGGATAGTCGGTGGCATTCTCTGCCTTCCCTACGACGGTGCCTAGAGGAAGGATCTGACGGTCGGCGGAATTGTTGATGAGGCTAATACAAGCCTGTCCATTCACTGCAAAGCCCACTACCGCCGATGGAACATAGGCTCTCTCCTCAATCAAGTCTTCCTGCCCTTCAGGCAAAGTGAAATCCCCATAGGGAACGGTGGTTTGGGGTCGGGATTCATCGCCGTCTAAAGCATTCTCCACGACCGTTATTTTGCCGGCCATTTCCACACATCCCACCTTCCAAACGGACTGGGAATAAGGCTCTAATATGGTCTCTTGGAGGAGGAATACGTCTGAAGTCTCCTCTCCTTCTCCTCCACTGGAAACCTCTGCATCCTCATCTAGGTCAATGCCTGACTCCTTCTCTGGATCTAATGAGTCGGGGATGGGCTCTAACGTCTTATCTGCGGGCCCAGAGGGTGCTTCTCCCTCTTTCTCACTGCCCGTCGCTGCAGTTGGCGTTACACTCTCCTTCCCACCCTTCGTTCCCGGGGCAAACCTCACCTCCTTCTCATTCAACTCCTCTTTCTTCTCTTCTTCACCTGGTGAGGGAGGTAATGGAGGTGATGGTGATGGTGAGGGTAGAGGGGATGAGGATTCCTCGTGTCTAACGTGAACGGTCTCAGGGCAATCTGACGACGGATATTCAGGCGGTCCCGGCTCCATCACCTCCGTTCCGAACATCAAGGTCCTCTTAGCTCCATCCAAAATCAATGGAGGAGGTGGATTGAAAGGATCATCCCCAGGTTGTAACTGAAGGAAGTCCATGCCCAAAATGCCCTTAATCGGATCCTTGTCAGTGGCCGGTAAGAGCTTCGCTTTCACCGTCTTCTGATAACCGCCTATTTGCAAGCACAAGCTCACTTCCGTGGTCTTATAGACTTCCGCACCTATGCCCGTCAAAGACACATTGTATCTGAGGACCTGCGGTTGAGGAGTGATCTGAGCGAAGAGGACTCTGGAAACCAAAGTGACCTGACTTCCTGAGTCCACCAGAAATTTGGTGATGACATGGTTGTCTTCCACCCCTGGAGGGATCTGAGCTGGTGGGCACATGAGGAAGATATTGCCCCAATAGCGGTTCTCATGGTTTGTAGTCGCAGTGCAGGTGATGTAGTAGGAGGAGAAAAGGGGCATGGTTGGAAGGGGCTGCTGTAGCATGACGTCGGGTTCCTCTCCGACCTCCATTCTCAGTCTCGCTACATCCACTGACCTATCCTCCAGCCTCTGAACAGCACACTCCACGTGCTCCGTTCTCTCTTCCAACTGCGCCAACATCTGCTCCATATCGGCAGCTGACTGCTGGGAATCGCCTTCCTTGTCTTCCTCCATTCTCAATCTCCTCTCCAACGCTCTTCCTCGCTCTACTCTCCGCACTGCCTCTTCTAATTGTGCCTCCGTCTGACTCATCCTCAGCTTCTCCTCTGTCGCTCTTCTCTTCTCCACTCTCTGGATGACTTCCTCCAGCTGAGTCTCAACCTGAGTCATCCCCAGTCTCTCTCTCCCGGTCTCCACTCCAGCGAAGTGGACCGAATTGTCTGCTGGGCGAAATCTAACAGCGGTTCTAAGAGTGCTCCGTCTGGGCGTGCACGGCTGAGCAGCAATGGCCGTGCCTACTCTCACCTCACCAGCCGTGCCTACTCGCACCTCACCAGCCGTGCCTACTCGCACCTCACCAGCGGGATCTGAGGTTGCTTCTTCTTCGCCTTCCTCCTCTACTGTCTCTCCAGCCTCCTCTCTAGAGAAACTGTCGTGAACGTAGATGCACGAAGCACAGCAGCAATGAACGCCGGTGCAGCAGCAAGGCTCTAACAGATCATAGCACTTGCAGCAAAGGTGAAGCGCTCCGTAGTAGGGGAACAAGCAGGAGGTGAGCCACCAATTTGGGTGTTGTCTTGGCTCACAAGAGCACTTCCAACTATAGCAGGTTCTGAGGCATAGGAAGTGACAGGCCAAACAGACTAAGAACAGGGCGAAGAGGATTACCCCCAAAGTGATCATGGCTGGGACCTCATCGTTGGGATAGAGAATGCTAGCCCTTGCTACTCTCACCAGCTGGGTCTGATTTGTGCTCTGAACGTGAGGGACTGGCGGCGCTCTGGCCAGCGGCAGCCACGAAAAGAAGACTGCCATGAAGAGGAACAATGAGCAGGTGGTGGAGAATGTGGTGTCTTTGGATCTTTGAGATGGTGGCTTGCCGGAAGGAGGTGTACCTGGGAGAGGATCTTTGTTGCGGAGTGCCTTGATCCTAGCGATGAGGGTTTGGGCGTCGCGTCGCTCACGCAGCTGGCGCTTCTTCTCTTCCTCCGCCTCCTTCTTCCTCTTCGCCTCCTCTTCCATCTCTTGCTTCTTCCACAGACGCTCCTGGTGCCTCTGCTCCTCCAGCTGAAGGATGCGACGCAGCTCTGCCATGGGCAGCAGAGCCAACTCCTGCGCCTTCAACGTGGGCTCTAAGACTGTTCGCTCTGAATTTGCTGGGACTACCTCTTCTGCCAGCACGTCCTCTGCTGGAGGTGGATCTTGGTTGGGGAACTGGATCTGAATGTCCCCGTTGGCGTGGGCTGCTTGCTCCTCCGCCTGCTTTGCCGCCGCCCAGCTCTGAATTGCCGGGGTCTTGAGCTGGATCTCAGTTTCTTCTTCGAGGTCGATGCAGGGGCCGCTGTATCTCATCTCGCTGGCCACCGTGCCCTCTTCTTCCATCTCCACGTCTTCCTCCACTTCGTCCTCGTCTCCTTCATCTCCCGGGAGCTGGATCTCATCTCGGCTCTCCTCACGTCCCTCCTCCGTCGAGTGGCTCTGCTGGAGTCCGTCTGGGATGTCTTGCACGCCGGGCGATACGACGAAGGCGATGGCTTGGCGTCGCTGCCGGGCCAGGTGCGGGTAGTGGACTGTGCGGGGCCGGTCCTTGAAGTAGTTGCGGTAGCGGAGTGGTCTACGGTCCTCCGCCATTCTGAGCGCCCACTGGATGAAGCTGGCGCTTCTCTTGGAGTTGGTGGGGAGGTAGCCGTACTGCTCCAGCCTGTGCACTGCTCCGACGCCCACGTTCATCTGGACGTAGTCGCTTAGGATCACCCGACTGCAGAGGAAGTAGTTGACGAGGACGTTCATGCTGTAGATGAAGTGGCCGGCGAGGGAGAGCTCGTGGGAGTCCAAGTCGTAGAGGGTCTGATTCATGGAGGGGAAGAAGAACGCCGGTTCTTCCTGGCCCGGGCTGTAGTGGAAGTCATGGGGGTTGAGCTTCTTCGGCTGCTCCGGCTCCTCTCCGCGCTTCCTCGCCTCTTCTTCCTCTTTCTTCTGCTTCTCATAGGCTGCATTGCTCTGCAGGCTGAACTCTGAGTAGATGAAGCGTTGGATCTTAGCGAGCACGTAGAAGTAGTCCTGGTGGTAGTCCAGGCCACTGGTGCACAGGCCGTTGCAGGCGTTGGTGTGAGTGCAGGGGGTCTCAGAGGCGAAGTTGGTCGGGTAGGGCGGCGGTGACAGGCAGCCCACCTGGAGCTTCGGATGCTTCTTAACCAGGCGCTTGAGGAAATTTATGAAGGTGTTGGCGAGGCCGTCCACGTCCACCGGGTGCTGGTACAGGAGGTGACGGGGAAACTGGATGAGGAGTTTGCGGTGCTCGACGTTGCCACCAAAATCGTCGGGCTTCATGATGATGTCGGCGAGGATGACGAGCTCGTTGAAGAACTGGGCCCAGTTCGTCTTCTTCCAATCCACGAGGTAGAGTTGGCAGGCGTCGAAGGAGATGTGATGGTGGCTGATGTCGAGGACCACGTGGGTGTACATGCGATCCATGGGGAAGACGGAGTAGTGCCACCCTGGTCCGATGTTGCCCGCCGGCAGGAACTTCGGCCTCCGCTCCAGGTTGACGGACTTGGCCAGGCGGGACCGACGCAGGAACCGCTGGATCTCTGCTGAAGCGATGGGCCCTTGACGGCGGGGCTCCGTGCGGCCGTAGCGCTGGCCTCTCTCCTCCTCCTCCATCTGCTCTCTCAGCTCGGCGACGAAGTCCTCGGGGCGCCCACGGCTGGAACGGGCTTCTTCTCGGCGTCCACTGCCGCCTCCTTGTCCTCCTCGGTTCTTCCTTGATCCGCTGCTCTTACTTCCTCCTCGGCTTCCTTGGCTGCCTTTGCTTCCTCCTCGGCCCGATCTCCGTGGGCTCATCCCTGCCTCCATTCGCTCCTTCTCACTGTCCTGGCCCGACTGGCTCTCGCTGCTTCCTTTGCCTCTCACACGGCCTCCCAGCGAACGGGACTTCCTCGGGCGATGCTTCTTCTTGGCCTCTTCTTCCACTGCCACGACCTGCCCTGGATCTGAGCTCTGCTGAGGGCTAGTTCTCTCCTGCTTGCGGCTGGCTCGCTTCTCCGTGGCCTCCTTCCGCTTCTCCGGTTCCTTCTCCGACTTCTTCTTCGGCTGTTCCTCCGTCGGCTTCTTTGGCCTCTCCGGCTTCTCCTTGGCCTCCTCCACAGGCTGGGCCTTCTTCTTCACCGCCTTCGAGTCCACCACAGTCCACGCCGGCTCCTGGTTGGCCTTGGACTTCTCGTCTGAGGACACGCCGTTGGGTCGGATCTCAGTGGCTGCCGCCTTGGTCGGATTCTTCTCCTCCTGCTCCTTCAAGTGCAGGTCGACGGCTGTCTGGCGATCGATGCCGTGCTGGAGGACGCGGGTGATCTGATCGGTCCAGCCTCCCGTCAGCGCCGGCCTCTTCTCCAGGCTCTTCAGTAGCTGGCTCGGTGACAGCAGGGGCGGAAAGTTCTGCTGATCGCAGGCCGTGTAGTACTGGAGGAGGTTGTCGAAGGGGATCTTGTACTGCTTCTCCTTGCAGAGGGGCTGCGGCTTGTGGCTCTGAACCGCTTGCAGGTTTGGCCGCGCTCCTTCTCGCAGGATTGTCAGGATGCCTTCGTGGCTGTCTTCCCAGGAGCGGTCTTGCATGCAGCGCCGGAGGTGCTTGAGCACGTCGGCGATGGGCGCCATGGCGTGCGGGATCTGAAGGCTATAGGCGTAGATGCAGGGGAACAGCATCTTCTTCCATAGCACCATCCAGAAGCCGAGCAGAGTTCTTAGGCTGCGCTTGGTGTCCTTGGGACTCTGGCTGTAGTGCTGCAGGGATCTGAACAGCTGGACAACCTGGGTCTCGGCGTCGTGGCCTCTGAAGAGGTGGTCTCGGTAGACCCAGTCCTTCACCTTGTCCTGCACCGCGAGCAGGAAGGAGCGACGGACGGTGGTGGTGGTCTGATAGAAGGCGTTCACCAGCGGGATCTGATAGGTGAGCTTGGCGCGGGAGTCCTCGGCGTCGCTGACGAGATGGAGGGCGTGCAGCACCAGCTCCAACGTCTCCGCTCGCTGCATGATGGCGAAGCCCATCTTCTCGATCGTGTTGTCCGTGTCCCATTCAAGGCTCTGACGGTAGCTGGTGGTGTGGTTCTGAAGCCGCTGCTGGAGGATCTGCTCGTCCGCGGTCTGAGGGACGAAGTTGCGGAGGTGGGCGATGGAGTCCCGGAACTGCTGTTGCACCTTCTCCTGGACCTCGACGTTCACTCCGGGCGCCAGGCGGATGATGAGGGCCTCAGGCTCCTTCTCTCCTTTCTCCGCCTCGTTGGCAACCTTCTCCGGGTGCTCCTTGGACTGGTTCAGGTCTTCCGTTGGCGCCGGTCCTTCTTCCGGTGGCGTCGGCTCGATCTCCGTCTCCACGTAGTCCAGGTGCTCCTCCGCTTCTGGCAGCTCTTCCACTTCCATCAGCTTCTGCTCGACCGCCGGCTTCTCCGCTTCCGTCGGTTTCTCCGACTCATCCATGCCCTCGGGTTCTTCGATGGCGTCGGATCTCTCGGAGACTTCGGGCTCTTCCACCACATCAGACTCCTCCGCTTCGTCGGGGCTTCCTTGGGCCTTCGGATCTTCTGAGTTTGCGGCGTCTTCTGCAGCCTTTGGGCTCTCTGGGATCTCGGCCTTCTCCG
>JASANA010012034.1:0-42306 GCA_030248095.1 Ptycholaimellus sp. GST1_10 | reverse complement strand
GGCTTGGAGCTGAGGGGCCTGAGCTGAAGCCTGGTGCTGGTGCCTGGATCGAGTGGTGCCCTGGAGCTGGTGCCCTGGTTGGTTCCCTGGAATCAGGTGGAGAGGCAGGCAGGCAGGCTGGACAGGTTGCCAAAAGAGAGGTGGACCAAGGTGGTGGGGGAGTGCCTCAGCAGTGTCCCCCTAGAGCTTGAGGTTCTTGAGCTCCAGGCCACTGGCTTGAGCTTGAAGTGGCAGGAGTAGACTGGTACAGGCTCCAAATTGAGGTGTGGGATTCCTCAATGCTCTGCCTTGTCCATTTGGCTTCTCTCTCTTTTGGGTTGCCTTTTCTCTCCTGAATACGTTGGGTAATAACCTGTGCAAAAGCAAGTGAAGAGCAAGTAAAACTCACTAAAACACAAGACAATTGCACTAAAAGAACCTCGCGATTTTCCTATTAAACTCCACTAAAACTTTAGAAGCAAACCCCACAAAATCACATCACCAAAGTTCGCGTTTGGGTATAGGGTAAGGTGAGGTGATGAAAGGGTGTGTGTGTGGGCACAGGGTGAAGCAAGAGTGGAGGGAAAGCAAGGCCCAGAGTAGGTAAGAGTGAAGGGTTTGTGGGAGAGAGAGAGGGCGGACACTGGCTGAGAACCTTCTGGAAAGGCGGGATAAGCGTCCCCTTGGGTTCAAACTGAGATACCTACTTGGAGGCAAAGAAGTACGCGTCTCCTAAAGTGAAGGCAGACTACGATAGGGAACTTGGCTCACACTTCTGCGTGCTTGCGCGACACATGCCAAGTGGCATATTTGTATAGTATACCTCAAAATCACTTTTTGGAAGAATTTGTGATTGTTTTGGAAGAACTTTTGTCCTTATATGTATGTATGTATATCTTGACCTGCTGAGAATGGGCAAATTCTCGACGGATTTGAAATTTTTTTCCCTAAAGATAATCATATTATAGGAAGATTTGGAGGGGTAGACCCGGTTTTTGAGCAATTGAAACACTACTTTATTGGGTAGAACTGTTTAAGGATGAGGTACGATGAGAAATGACGAATTGTCAACGGATTTGGACACTATTTTTCCCTTAAAGCTAATACAATTTTAGGACGATCTGGAGGGGTGGAACCGGTTCCAGAAGAAATGAAACATTTTTTGGGGGGAGAAAGGGTTAAAAATGGGGTTTGCTGAGAAATTGCGAATTCTCAACGGTTTTGGACAAAGGTTTTTTTCATGAAAGGCAATAAAATTTTAGCAAGATCTGGAGGGGTGGAACCTGTCTCTGGAACCTGAATAAAACATCAGTGATGTTTTTAAGAGGCAGAATTCAATAAACCGGAGATGTACCTAACCTGACTGATATGTTGGCAATATATGAGCAAAATAAATTCCCTTTTTCACTTAACTAACCATCCAACTAACCAAGCATTCAACTATCCTCAATGCTTGGGATAAAATGCGCAGGCCACGGTCAGCCCCCCCCCCGTCCCCAATTGTGAAGACCGAGTTTTGACGAAGGCAAACAGAAAGCTGCCTTCTCATTTATTCATAGCTGTCTAGAACCGCCTAAAACCGTTCCTGGTCTTCCCCTCTGGAAGAATTGTACGTCTCTCATCAGCCCCTCCAATTAAGAGGGCCAAGTTACATCCCATGTGTAAGGGAAGAAGATACACAGCCCCCGCAATTATCATCCCGCCCACACGAATTCAATGCAATGCCGATGGGCCCCTCTCACCAATGGGCCCCAAGTTTCGACCCTGATAAAAGGGGGAAGCCGGCATACCCTTGGCGATTTCTTACACTCTCGATGAAACACACCAATTATGGCACATAATTTTTCAACGATTATGGCACATAATTTTTATCAATAAAGTATTTAATATTAAGAAGACCTAGAATGGCGGGAACTGGTCCTTGAACTTTGAAACACCATTGTTCAAGGAAAACTATGAAAACCACTTCTTTTTTGGGGGACTGCTACACAGGTAGATGTGGAGTGGTAAGTGGTCTGCTGCGCGTTATACTAGCTTTTACTTTTCACCATAACACCTTTAGTCATGCACATGAAAACCTGATTTGTGTAAGTATTTGCATAATGATGAATTAATAAGCGGAAAACAATCTTCATTTTACATTTATCCTTATATATATTTAATGAAAGGAAATAAAAAGGGTTACAAGAAAAATGGGAGGCTTCAGTATAAACAAAAAGGGGACAAGAGGGTTAAACTGTGATCATGGCAATGACATTAAGACAGCAGCAAACGAAAACGATGAAAACACAAGGCATGATTGGTTGACCATTTTTACTTGGCTTTTTATTCTCACTTGGGTTACCAGACTTGTCGTTATTATTGCCATTTGATGATGATTTAAAACAGCGGTCCTTGAATAGTTTCAAAGCCATGGTAAGATGAAGTGCCTTTTTATCCTTGTTCTTCTTATTGATGCATTCATTTGCGAATTTGCTAAATGATTTACCAAGGCAGGGAGGCATGGATGTTACATGTTTTGTGCAAAATATCTTCAAATCCTTGTCATATTTAAGTGCTTGATATAATGATCCTGCAGCATTTGGTGGCGAGCTATCTGCAAAACCAACTTGTTTGAGCCATCCTACTGGAGATTGGACACCTAGTGTAACACATTGATTGTACAGCATTATGCAATCATCGACAGCTGTGATTGAACCAAACGCAAAGCTACCCAAAAGTGCCAGTGCAATTTTCATTTTCAAAATTCCAATTAAAATTGATTTCTGAGCTAGGAGTCCACAGTACAAAATATTCGGATAAATAAATATTTAATAATTTTCAATAAACTGATGCCATTATTAAACTACTAGTTAACTGAATGCAAACAATAAATTAAGGCATAACATTTGATATGACTTTCGAGATGCAATTTGTAACGAAATAGGCTATAGTCTTCAATTTTTAAAGTTATGCTTCAATTATTCATTTTAACAAATGAAATGGCGCAACACACATTAGGTGACCGCATATCAAATTCTTAACAATTTTAAAAGTAATTCCCCTTTGATACTTTGTGAGCAAAATAATCAATGTATTTTTTACAATTCTCGCCCGTTGAACAAACTAACAAACTCTCTAAAAATACAAACTCATTTAAGCTATTGTTTGAATCATAGAGAACTAGAGGTTTAGCGGCCCTTTAATAATTAAAATATGCCGACGCAAGAAGTATTTCACATTTCAGAAGTGGTTTTACGTTGAAGCGGTGTTCTAGCTGGATTCACACTTTTGAGATGTGGTTTTTTGCTCTAAGTTGCAAGCAAGTTTAGCCATACTTTTGTGGTATGTTAAAAAGCCGGTCCACGTCCAATGTACATATTTTCCCGGCCCCCACTGTGTTGTACAGCTTTCTAAGCATGCCCACGTGAAAGAGGACGAAATTTTGATTTCCCCCTTCCCCTTCCATCCCTAAATGCAAAAACGTCCTAAATGTCATTCCTTTTTTGACAATTGTTTTTGTCAAAAGTTTTGGTAATAGGTAGCAGAGTCCAATAAGATATATTTGCATCGACTACTTTTTTTAAAAACGGCTTCACATATCCATGTTGCTTGTGTGAAATCAGATTTATGTTTCTCGCTGTTTGGTAGATGGTCTGAGACGCTTTTGGAATGTAATCAAAAAGAAGGCACATATGGTCAGCTGCAGAAATATCTGGCCTCACTAAACGACTCTCCACACGCAGAACACCAGCAGTACTCCCGAAATATTGCCATGTTGGGTGGTGTGTTTTCGTGGGCGGGGTGGGTGTGTTTGTGTGGTTTTTGTTTTGTGTTCGTCCTGGACCGCGGGGGGGGAGAGGGGAAAAGAAGGGGGGGGAGAGGGAGGGGGCGGGGGGGTGGGGCTGGGATCACCGCCTAGTGACTCTTCCAATCTGGCTCCTTTTTTTGTAATTTTTGCTCTTTGACACGCTTTGGATTGCCAAGTTTTGAAGAGCTTATGGATCGTTTTGACAATAGGGTTACCTGAATATGTTGGGTAAAACCAGGCTTGGAGGCACCTACTTTACAAAAATTTCTAAGTGGGTAGAAAAGCGATTGTTTTAGATATTGATTTTTCCATTCGAAGGAAGGAGGAAGGTTAAAGCTGCAGGAGGAGGGGTTGCACCCTTTATCCACGCCCTACGGTGACGATATTTATACCAAACTCCCCCTTAAATCCTTGCTTATGTCTCTAAGGTCTGGAAAGAAAGTAGAGGTGAAAGAGGAAAGACACAGTTTAAGTAGAGATGATGGTACGAGGGCTGTGCGAGAACGTTTAGCGGAAATTCCAGAGGAACCGCTTTCAACTGCCATTGATACACAAACCGATGATTTGGTCTCCAGTATCCCGGGAGAGATTCAGAGAGAAGATGGATGAATACGTTCGAGAGTAGCAAGGTTGATAAAAGGCAGAGAAACATCTGAACGTCTAATGAAACAGGGATTCTCATTGAGAGGAGATGGAGTATTGATGAAGATGATTCATGAGAAGGCAGTGCCAATTTGTCCCTGTAGCATGCAGATTAGGATGCTAATGAAGGTTCACAACGCCCCTGGGGTGGCATGCATCAGTCAGCCGCTAAAATGTACTCTCAACTTACTCTTTTCACCTACTGGTATGGGATGGGGAAGGATTGTGAAAAGTATTCTAAGTGGTGCGCGCTTTGTTTGGCGACGAAGAATGCGAATCGGCTGACCACTCCTTCATTTCGCCCTTTGCCGTGGCCAGATTGAGTATTTGAGCACGTCCAATGTGACATCTTAGGGTCTTATGAAAGAACAACAGATGGACATGTAGCTAGCTTATCAATCATCTGTCTCAGAACTGTGTTTACAGTAGTGCTTCATATCTGTAGACAGGACGCAGATCATGTAGCGCAACTATTGATTGACTTTACGGTGGGTATTTTTGGCGTTCTTAGAACAATAGGAGCAGATGTCGGAAGCGTTTTCACTTCCAAACTGTTCAAGGAAATGGTTGAAGTATTAGGATCACGAGGTTATACCTGTAGCCCAGTGAATCAAAAGGCAAACGGTAAAAGTTAGGCGGTGGCTAAGAAGTTAGTAACTTTGACTCGCATGAAAGAGATGATAGCAGAGCTAGTCGGCGAAGCTGCAGTAAACTCTTTGATTGAACCCGACTGCTTTATCAATCTTTCCTTAATGCCTTATAGAGCGGATGACCACCGAAGCTTGGGTATCTTGCCTTACTTTGCACTTTTTAAGTGTGACATGAGAATGCCTTCCCAAGCCATGATATGCCTTTAAGTATAATATGGGGTACAAGAAAAAAGAGACTTCGCCTAGGGCCATGGTTCATCGATTAAAATATGCTGAGGATGCGATGATAAGAATTATGGAGAAAGCATCGAAGGAGGTAGTAATTCGCGAGGGTAGCCATGTACAGGAGGTAGTAATTAGCGAGGTAGTAATTCGGGCTTATGACCAGAATCCCCCCCCCCAAGGCTTCTACCCCCCCCCCCCCCCAAAAATTCTACCCCCCCACGTAAGTATCCCCCACCACGTAAGTATCCCCCCCCCAAAACTGTATCCAACCTACGTATCAATCAACAATCAATCAGTTTTAAGGGAGTTTTGGGTGTTTTTACACTTAAGGGGGGGGATCCTGGTCACCGATTTTGATGACCATTATCCCCCCCAAATGCAAAAATCCCTTGATTGATGACCAGTATCCCCCCACCAAGTGGCATTTGGGGGGGGGGGATAGTGGTCACCAAACTCATATTCTCATATGCTCGTATACTGACTCTATAAAAGGCTTAGGCTTAGTCAAAAAAATTGTATAGTGGCAATTGCGTAGGCTTCGCTTGCGAAGCCTTAAAGCTAAATACAAACTAGACCAGCAACTGCGTAGGCTTCGCTTGCGAAGCCTTAAAGCTGGAACCAATAGTAAAAAATTTGGGGGGGGGGGGGGGGCAAAACCTTTGGGGGGGGGGGGGGCAAAATGGTTGGTTGGTTTTGGGTTGTTGAAAAACGGGTTTGGTTGGCCGGTAGAATCCTTGGGGGGGGGGGGGGGGGATTCTGGTCATAAGCCGTAATTTGGGCTAGTAATTCGCGAGAGTAGCCATGTTTAAAAGATGGACCCAGTCCGTTGGAAGAGCCCTTTTCGAGTAGTGAAGCTGGATGATATGAATCACGCCATTCTTCGTCATATTCTCACCCCAGACTATCCCAACTTCCGAAGCTCATCTCTCCAAACTCAAAATTACTCATGAGCTCATTCCCCTTCTCTGGAACCCAGAGTGTAGAGTGAAATGGTGGGAAGGAGAAGAAGAGTCCAATGATGGTAGACCCAAGCGTTGTTCTGAGCGTATCAAGCAGGCCATAGCTAAACATAACGCCGCTTATACCAACTTCTATCTTCAGTATTTTAGCCGAAAACCTGTAAATAGTTGGGAAAGTATAGTGCAGAAAGCGAATGATGTGTGCAAGGATAAAGTAGAGGAAAGAATTCCATTCCAATTTCATGATTAGCCGATTTTTAGTCTCATTCGATTAGTTACAATTTTTGAGAAGGAAGTAGACTGAAGCCAATTTATTGCCTTTCTCTCCATTTTTAAACAATCGACCAGCAGTTGAAAGATGCTTGAAGCGTCACTGCTCCCTTTGCAGTAAACAAGCTGAAGACGCAGTCCACTGACTACGAAAGCAAAAAGGCACCAAAAAGATTTTCACATGCTGATCGCAGCTCCAGTTTCGAAGGCTGAAGCAAAGAGTACTGGCTGGGGCAGGCTAGCAAACATTGCCAGCCTGCTGGTGCAAGAAAGTCGAACTCAAGCGCTCAGGCCGGTCACCTCCAGAAGGCTTTTGGAAGCCAAACAAGGGGAAAGGTGTGCACTCCTTTCGTCCTGGTCTGGATGCAGGCTGGTGTTAACTTTGGCGCGGAAGCTGCAGCCGATGCTGCTGTTGGTGAGGTCGATTGCAGGGGTCCTGGCTGGCAAGCCGAGAACCACTCTCTGCTACCAAACGCTGCGCCGATCCACTCCATGGTCGAGGGGAGGGGAAGGGCGGAGTCTGTATCAATGCCGCTGGAAGGGTTGGTGAATGGTTTGGATGTCGCCGAAGCGATGGACGGTGGGCTAGTGCATGAAGCTGAGCATGCAGTTGAGCTTAAGCATCGTGTCCGCCACCACCAAGCCTTCCGTTTATTACATACCAAGATTTGCAAAAGGGATTGGTTAGAAAGCAACTGCGACTGGGACTGGACAGCAAAAGCGGGCCAGTTAAATAGGACTAGATAACGCTACAGATGGTCAAAGTTCAATGACATCATGCTGAAGCAGCACAGACTCCCCGCGCTCCATCAATCACAAGGATCGGAGGAAGTCATGGTTGCAAGAAGCAAAACAATGAGGGGTACATCTAAAGGAATGGGGCAGAGGAATCGAAGTGAGGGGCTGGGTCCGCGTGCTTCAGCGAAGGCCCACCAGGCGCATCTCTTCCTCCACGCCCAGCTGGATCTGCTCAGGGTTGTAGAAGGTCAGCACCGACTCGGACTGACGTAGCGGAGCCATGAAGGAGGGGCCGCTGTAGGAAGAAGAAGCGCTGAGTGGTGTTGGAATGCGATGGGAGTAGGCCTTGCATAGACTCGCTCAGTCTTGGGGAGTGAGTTGAGGGAAGGATGAAGTGCGGGGCAGCATGTCCTTGTCCTTGTGTCTGTAGTAGGTGGGAGAACTAATGCTCACTTGTTGACGAGGTGGGCGAAAGGGAGGGAGGGGAGTTTGAGGCAAAAGAGCGGTGCTGTAAGGCATGCCTTCTTTGTTCTGCTCTCCTCGCTTTTGCATCCAGCCTGTAAGACTGGAACCCGGCCCTGGCCCTCGATCAGGCCAGCACTTGCTGCACATGAAGACGATGGTGTTGACGATGTTGTCAAGAGTGCGGACGATGGACAAGCCACAGCTTGTGAAGCAGGCAAGGTAGAGAATCACCGCACAGAGGCCAACCATTGCCACAATGGACAGAGACGCTCCCAGCATGAAGTAGATGGGCCGAAGAATCCTGTCCTTCAGACTTCTCACCTCCACCTCACTCTTCCTCTTCACCTCCTGAAGACCCTCTGTCATCGCGCCTACGATGCCCGTAGACGATCTGCTGTACTCCTTGATGTTCTTGGACACCTCTGCTGGTTCCCAGGAGAGATGACTGGAGAATTGGAGCATGGCCTCAACTTGACGATCGATGCGAGGCATATCAGCTGAGTAGGCAGCGAGGGCAGCAAAGGGTTGGAGGATGGGAACGTTGTAGAGGGGAGGTGCATCAAAGGTGATGTCGGGGGCAAGTTGGTGCAGGTGTGGGCTCATCAGGTAGGTGGCGAAGACACCGCCGGTGAGGTTGCGGAAGTAGGCGCCAATCTCTCCTTCATCGGTCTCATCCACGAACTCGAACTGGGTCACCTGGTTGCAGTGCACCTCGGGGCTGAACCCAGTCAAATCCCTGCTGCTTCCCTCAGGCAGGTAGAGGATCTGCCCGTTCATCAGCTCCACTGGCATGAACAAGGAGCAGAAGCTGTTCCCTGGCAGTCAGTGCTAAGGATAAATCCTTTTCACTTCTGCCCTGTGGCATTGGCTGATGAAGATCATCGATCCTTTCAGCTGCAATGTCCTGACGCTTCAGCATTGCTTGTAGACCGTTGGTGGGGTTGAGGTAGAAGAGCTGCCTGAAGATCTGGTACTGATGCTCTTCCAGCACGCAGATGCGATGCTCATCCAGCAGATGCCTTTTGTGGACGAACTTCGTCATGGCCTCAACGATGAAGTGGAGCTTCGGTGAGACAGGATCAGAGCTGTTCTTTGTCTTCTCCAGCTCTGACAGCCTATCGTGAATGGCATCGATGCGTCTGCGTCAATGGGCTAGGGGTTCTGAGGGATTCACTAGCCTCTTTTTCCGAGAGGCAGAACAGAGGAGGCAGAACCCTAGAGCAGAACTGAGTTGGAAGCCTTTCAGCAAAAACTGGTAGTAGCGTGAAGGCTTCAAACCAATGCGCTTCATTCGGCTTAGCTCAGGTCCTAGGTCTCTTCTTCCAGGGCGTAGTGGCGGAGTAGTGGATGAGTTAGCGCCGCTTTCCTTCCCTACCGCAATCTGTGGATTCACCACCACCAGCTTCCTATTCACCCTCATAGGAAGCCCTTCCTTGGACAATAGGACATCGGAGGGAAGGCACTTCAAGGCGGGCTGATTCCAGGTGTAGTCTGAAGCAGGGTAGTAGGTGGAGAAGGCAGATTGCAGGGATGGAATGCGGATGCGATTCTTGCCGATGACCTCTGCGTCGTAGGTGCTCCTTGAACTCCTGCCAGAGCTTGGTCAGCTGGTGCTTGTAGACCTTCAAGACCTTGTCAATCGCTCCGTACAGCTCCTCCGGGTCCTTGACCTCGTCATCCCAATCAGGAGGAAGGACGAGGTTGAGTTGAGGGTGGAGGAAGTGTGCAGGGGTGACCACGGAGCTGGACTCGCCATAGGCGAACAGGGGTCTGCAGTTGATGATGGCCTCGGTCTGCGCCAGCAAGAGCGTCAACTCGTACTCCTTCAGCTTGCGTCCGGATGCCAGCCTCTTCAGCACCTTTGCCGTCAATCCCACCATGTTCTCCACTGAACCGGCAGAAGCTGGATGTGTGGGAGGGATGGTGCAGAGACGAATGTTGTTTTTGGCAAAGAAGCTGGTGATGGCCGGATCGTCGGCCTTCAACTCGCCCAAACTGGCCTTGCTGAAGAGAGAGTTGGTGGCCATGATGGTGGCCAAGCTGTTTGCGATGTTCTGGCCCTCCAGGTCCGGGATGAGCTGGAGCGCCACTGACCGCACCACCTGGCAGAGATACACCACGATGAATCCGGTTCTCTCCACCATCAACTCCTTAGCCTTCTTGTACTTTCGGTAGGGCTCCAGTTTCTGTTCGGGGTCTCTGTAGACCTGGATGTAGCTGATGGGCCCTTTCAAGTCGATGGACACGTGCTGCATGGCGCAGGCACTGTCAAAACGCAGAGCTGGGTATGGGTGGAATCGTGGAGAGGTGAAAGGCATCGCCTCAAATCTTCTGCAGACACTGCACAGCCTGATGAAGGACTGCATCTTTTGGATCGCCGATGTTATCCAGAAGCGCTTCCAAAAGAGTCCTGCTGTCACTCTCGCCTTCAGGTGTCCTGCCAGTTCGTGGAAGTGGAGGACTAGGAGGACTGTGAAGGGGTGATCATTAGGAAGTATCAGGGGGTGTTTGGCGTCAACAGAGACGTTGGCCATAGCCAGGCGGCTGCCACAGCAGAGAAGTCCGGACTCTCCAAGGAACAAGTCCAGGTCACGGACCATATTCACCTCCGCCAACAGCAGGCGTCCTTTCTCCTTCTGGAGGATGGAGATGATGGGCTTGAAGGCCTCCATCTGGAGGTGGCGGACCCAGAGCTCCTCCGAGGCCTCCTTCTCGTCTGCCGTCACCGCCGCTGTCCCTGGATTGGGCAGTCCTTTAGCCTTCCTCCAGGCTCAACGTACGTAGGCGGTGACTCGCAGGAGGGTGGGCAAGCCTCCTTTGTGGAGGTATTGCTCGGCCTGCATGTGGAAAGGGCCAGGGAAGCTGGCCTCAATGACCAGCTTGCGCGCAGAGTTCACCATGATGTGGTACTTGGGCCCGAAGCTCTTCTCCTCCTGCTTCCATTCCAAGGGAGCCAGTCCATCCGCCTCATGCATAGGAGGATCCCAGTTGGGGAAGTGGCAGGCCTCTCCCTGCGCCCAGCTGGGTCCATAGAACCAGAGGCGGAAGTTGTCCCTCTGCAGGTACTCTGCAAAGCGGACGCCTCTGGAGGCGAGGTTGGCTGGGTTGTCCTTGCTCCTGACGTGATGGAGGGAGAAATGAAGGGACTCCTGCAGGTTTCGGGTGCCATCAAATCCATCAAAATCAAAAGATCAAAAGATCCATCAAAAGCCATCAAAAGATCCGCCATCAAATCTTTCTCAAAAATGCCCAGGAAATAAGCTGAATGAAGTAAGTGCTTAGTGCTTGTGCAAACAGAGATCGAGATTACACTGCCCACAGGGTCTTAGATCTTACAATGAAATCAATGGATGAAATCGCAATAGGGACTGCTCAGGCTGAAGCGGAGCAGGCGGCTGGCGAGCATTGAAACAGGCAGGGACGCGGTCGGACGGGGCGGATGGTCCTCAGTCCAGTCGCTTGGATGCGTCTGGAGGCCGCTTGCCTGGCGACGGCATACAAAAGACGCGCGGCCTTGGCCAGAGTCTGCTCCCGAGCGAGCAGTTCCCAGAAGCAGCCCACGAGTGCCTGGTAGAGTGCGGAAGCTTGCTCCAGCTTCTGCTCATAGAGGGTATGGATGTCTTTTGCGTGCTTCAGCTCTGAGTTGCGTTTTCGAAGCAGTTCTTCTGGAAGAGATTGGGGCTGGGGGTTTCAGGTTTCATTTTTCAGCAAAATGCAGGAAGGTAAGTTTGAGGTCAGAGGGGAGGAGGAGAAATTGAGGAGTAAAAAAGGGTTTACTTGGGACTCTTGAGATCCCTGCGTATGATGCGATGAGTATGTAGGTAGGCCATGCCGCAGGCGATCTGGCCTGCCCAGTCCGCAAGTAGGCCGGGTGCAAAAATGCGGTCTGAGTGGAGGGCTTCGGCATTCTTGATGCCCCCGCATTCCTGATCCTTCATAAGCCTCTGCCACCCTCATTTGGAGTAGTTGGATGGTGAACATGAATTGGTGAGATCGGAGAAGTCCTCTAAGGGGATTCCCCAGCCATCGCCGCAACTGGCCAGCGCCTTTGCCAGCTCCAGGTACGAGCCAGACCGCCGCCAGCCCCATTGCTTCCTCCATCTGAGCTCATCCTCATTCTGATCGATCGGTGAAAAAGCAGAAAGAACAAAGGGAACCTTTGCTGCCCAGAAGATTGGCGAAAGGCTTGAAGCAGCCGAATCCCAGGTATTCCAGCCAGCCGTACGGGTTGGTGGGATTTTTCAGGTTCAGCTCCACTGCAAAATAGGCCGTTTGAAGTAAATGACTCTATCATCTGCACACTATCAAGCGTCTGACGCAACTAAGCTGTCTTGGCAGTCCACTCAATGCCTAAAGTAGTCAGAAACATGTTCTAAAGCGAACCTGTAGAAGAGTCTGTATCGGTTGGCCCGGTGCCCTCCAGACCAGAGCGGACTGTGTCTCCAACCGCTTCACATCCCGCAGCTGCAGCACCGACAGGGACATCACTGTCAAAGAATTCTCTCCATTTTCCTCGCCAAGTTGGCTGATTGAAAAGGTAGGGCAAATATTTGCTGAAATCAGCAGGCAGAGTTTCGAGAGTGTCCATGGTTTATTCCAATTCACATGCGGCCACCCAAAAACTCGACCACTCATTCATAACTAGGACGCTGTCACGCCCTATGATAGGAATGATTTCTGCCTGTTCATGCAAAAATAGCTCGTGTAACTAGCTTTTAGTCGTTGGCGTTCCATTTGGCTGCTGATGCTTTTCCAAGAAAACTTTGCTTCCGAAAATCGAAGTGAAGCTTTTTCATAAACTGTGGCAATAACCTTTTTAATCTGTCCAATTTGAAAAGTTTGTGACATTTCTGAGCATTACTAACTCTTAGCAGATTTTGATTTGTTACAAATTTTCCGATCCAGTTTTTGCTTAATCCAAAGAAGTATATTTGGCGGCGCTCTCCTTTACCGGATATCAGATCCGCTTCTGCTGAGGTGCACAGATTTTGGCAAAATTAGATTTCACTCACTAGATTTCATTGAACTCGTAATTTGCATGAATCTTGCACACATAAACACATATCAGTGTTGGGGGCTTTATGCACACAGTAGACACTGTACACAAGTTTGCTACAGTCCCGCAATTCATTGCAGTCAGTTCATTCAGAGCAGTGAGTTTGCTAAAGAAGAACTGCCGACAATAAGCCTGATTTTATTCCGCAATTCGGTCAGTTTTATCTTATACGCTTTCTGGCCACAATCAGCCAGAGCAGCGCGGTTTTCAGGATGGAGCAGGGGGGCAGTGAAGTGGCTCGTGCGGTTGTCGTGCTACGGATTTTGAAAATATGGTTGGCTGCCAATAATGGGTATTGTCTTAGCAAGGGCCGCTCCAGTGGAGTAGGGGGCATAAAGAGGGGGCTTCATAGTAGGTCTTAGCAAGTACGAGTTTCCGTCACTTTTCCCTGCTATTGTAGGAGGGTGAGCCATCTTGATGGGGCAGGGGAAAAACGGATCAAGCATGAACAAGATTGTGCCTCTCATGTCAAGAGGTGCAGAAAGAGATTTTGAAACTTGGCTCACAGGTTGAGTTTATTTTGGGTTTGTGATATGTCTTTCTTTGTCCTAGCATGGACGAAGTTCGCTTTGCTTCTACTTGCATTTGCAATGAATTTTTGTCTTTCAGGCATCTGTGATGGCTAAATAGATGCAAAAACGGATAGCAGTTCAATTTACTCTTAATCTCTCAACGTCTTTCTATCCTGTGTTACTTATATAATTATAAAAACAAAAAGAAAAAAGCAAAAAGCATATGCAAAAAGACCAACGAAAATTGGAGACACGGGTCAAGCTGGCCGCGACCGCATGTAACTCTGTGCAGGATGAAAGAGCTCCTCTGACCTCCAAACATGAATGACACTTAAATTTCGCATACCATGAGTTGCGTTGCTGTGTATTCATAACACACGCCTGCTCCCGCTAATCCGCAGGCCTGTGTTTGATGTTTGCTTCTTATAGATTTTTTGATATTTGCTTCTTATTTTAGCATTATTTTATTGCATAAGAAATTTATCAAATTCGGGCTAAGTTTGATCTCACTGATGCATGCGCTTTTAATTATTTAGAAGAGTGCCAACAAGGTTTCAGTACAACAATTTGTTTGCCAGACAATTGGGAAAGTGCACATTGAAAAATCAACCCATAAGCACGGGGCAGCCTGTTCATCGAAGGCCAAGTAGTGATTTTGATCTGGTGAGCGGATGAAACAGGTTTCTCCAATGCGGGTGGCGAACGCATGCTATCCAATTATGTTGTTTGTCAATTTCGGCGAAAAAAAAAACTGTTTTTAAGTTTTCTAAAACCTTGATTGATTTTTGCGGCGGGTCTCTTTTGTCTCGTTTCGGGCTGCCGGGCGGCGGCGCTTTTTTGGGGCCGGGTCGGGGGGGGCCGGTGGCGCCTTTTGGGGGGTCGCCGTTGCGCTGGCCGTCTGGTGCCGCCTGGTTTTTTTGTCGTCGTCGTTCTCTGTGCTCTTGTGGTTGGACCCGCTGCCCTCTGGTGCCTTTCTGCTGCGCTCTGTGCGCTGCGGCTGATTGCTGCCTTGGTTTTTTTGTTCCGTCTCGTTCCTCTGTGCTCTTTTGATGGTTGGACCCTCTTGCCCTCTTGATTGACCTTTCCCATGACTGCATCTGTAGCGCTGCGGCTGATATTGCGACCTTGGTTTTTTTTGTTCCAGTCATAAACCGATTCTAAATCTGTGCTTACTTAGAAAATGGTTGAGAAACCACATATTTTTCCTTTTGAGATGCAATGTTCACATTCACAGCAGAAATTTTCCTTAAAATTAGAATTTTGCTACTTGTGAAGGTGCAAGCGCTCCGCGGTCACCTATTGCGCTTTGCGCCATATACTTGTTTGTATGGTAGATGGGAGGTTGAGAACAAATAAGAAAATTCTGAATATATTCTTCATACTGAGCTATAACTCATGCGCATTGGAACCAGTGTGCGCAAATTTGAAGGACAGGGGTCAATTGCATTTCTTTTCTTTTCTTTTCTTTTCTTTTCCAGAAGCTACTATCATGCCATGCCACACCCTTTCCAAGGCCACCAAATCAACAATAGTGCGGGGCAGGGCAGACAAATTCCCAGATCCAGCATTCTCTTTCTCCCACTCACAACCTCTCCCGCCAGACCGTTTGCTATGTCATCCAGCAGCATAGAAGCGAGCCTTTGGGGGCCTCCTTCTGCAACCAAGCTCGTGGGGCAGCCAGAAAAACCAAGTCTGCACATCAACTCTCAAGCCAGCAACACCAAAAGCCAGCTTTGGTTGGAATGACTGCCTTTTATTGAAATTCACTTCCCTCTTTCAAAAGTTTTAGATTATGGTTTGGAGTGGAGTGAGCTTGAGTGGGCAGACAAGGCTGGTGTTCATCCCTCGTGGGGTGAAGGTGAATGCAGCGGAGTATCAGTCCCGGGTCCTGGATGCAGAGGTCGCAACATTGGGGCACCGACTCTTCTCTGGGCGTGAGTGGATCTTCCAACAAGACTCCGCGCCAGCCCATTCCGCCAAGTCAACCATCGCATGGTTCAGCAGCCATGGGATCACCTCATCACTGCCAACATCTGGCCACCCTCCAGCCCATACCTCAACCCTATGGACTTCTGCATCTGGAGCATCCTGGAGTCCAAAGTCTTGCCCACCCCACACCTCACTGTCGACTCCCTCAAGCATGCCCTCATTCGCGAGTGGAATTGTCTGGACATGGACACAATTCGATCTGCCTGCCAGAGCGTACCCAAGCGTCTCAAGGCCGTCAAAGCTGCCAAAGGCAACTACATTGAAAAACAACCCAATTCTGATTCATTTCTTTGCCTATTTTACCGTGTACAGTAGCATTACTTTCAGATTTCTTTTGTTTTCCGATTTTTCGATTTGCATACATACTTTTGCAAATTTCTCACCTACTATAAATGTTTGATTGAAGCCCTTTTAGGACATAAAAATAGACACTTTAAAGTACCACCCTGTAAATTTGCAGCTCAAATGGCCAACAAAAAGTATACTAACGAGTTTGTTAAATTTTGACAAAACTTGGACGCCCATCCCTGTACAGTATACATTATAAAATATTGCTAACAAATAGTGTGGATATATTGTTTCATCAAATATTGTAAGGATATCTCTGATTTGCACTTTTGAGATGTGGGGTGTGTACATGTGTACCTGTGTTTGAACTCACGCCCAGTGAAAAGTTGTAAATGCGACTGGTGGAGACATGGACCAATTTTTACCAGTAGTGATTTTTCTTACATTTACTTATACCCCAAAATGCGTTTAGTTCCGTTGTATTATTGAATATGTTCAGAAATCTAAATAAGTCATAAAAACAATATTTATTCAGCAGAGAGTTACAATGGAATGGCCATATAACTATGAGCCCAGAAGAAGACCAAACCCTACCGAAAGACGAGGAATATATGGACGCTTTAGTCGAGGTCAAATTGCAGCAAGACATCGTCAACGAGATACTCTTGGCCGTTTTCTTCCAGAGACTGCTGAAATGTATGATCGTGAGTGTCGCAACCATGGATTACCAATCAAAAACAATACTGCTGTACATAGACGCAATGAGATAGATAAGACAGAACATAAACTAGCTTCTGTCTTTGAGCTAGATAGACATAGACATCAAAGCACTGGACGTGAATATGAATCTATAGAAGAAGAGTTGGATGGTCATCAATGCAATGAAAAGAAGTCGTATAAGGATTCAATATACTGTATGATTGAGCTTGAAACTGATGTCCAACGTGAACGGATGGGTCACATGCCTTTACCTGAGTCAAGGTTGCCTGAGCAATCACTTTCAGAATATATGTTCTATAGGTCATGTCCAAATGCTCCTGAGAAGCTGCATCATATTGGCCTTCCCAAATATATTACACCTGGATTCCTAACTTATTAACTTTTTAGTGATACCCCATTTTTGTTAACCAATGATTTTTTATTTTAATTTTGAAATATGTAAGTCACACTATATTTGACATTTACTTGATAAAAGAAGAATTTAAAAAGAATGTTCAGGTTTTGTTCTTCCATGATTAACCTTTTTATAGTCTTTGTCAGACTAAGTGTATTATAAACGATTCCAGAGTACAAGGGGGATACGTTTCATCCAAACATTTAAATTTAACAAGTATATGGCGCAAAGCGCAATAGGTGACCGCGGAGCTCTCAACATACCCCATTTTTCAACCTTTCTACCTAAAAAAGTTATGTTTCAAATGCTCGGAAACCAGTTCCACCCCTCCATATCTTCCTAAAATCTCATTACCTTTCAGGAAAAAAAAAGTTTGTCCAAATCCGTTGAGAATTGAGCCTTTTACAGCATACCCAAATTTTCAACCTTTCTACCCAAAAAAGTAATGTTTCAAAAGTTCAAATTCCGGGTCTACCCCTCCAGATCTTCCTAAAATCTCATTACCTTTCAGGAAAAAAAAAGTTTGTCCAAATCCGTTGAGAATTCGCCCGTTCCCAGCATTTCCAGACATACATATATATATATATATATATATACACATGAGGACAAAAGTTGAGTAACCTCTATAGACCGCGGAGCGGCCCGTCGGGCCGCGCCGCGGTCAAAAATTTGATCTCCCTTTCCAGTAAAAAACTGCGAATTGGTGTGCTAGCAAGTCTAACCCTCATTAGTATTTGTAGTGAGTGTTGTGTGAAGAAAGGATTACAAAGACTGATATCACGTATTGCATAACGTGGGAAGAACAGAGTGTAAATGCTGCTCTCACGTAGTGCATGTGGTGGGCAAATCAGAACAGAGCGACTCCCTCAAGTAGTGCAGGTTGTGGGTCAATCAGAACAAACACAAAGACTGCTCTCTCGCAGTGAAGGTTGTGAGCAGAATAATGTCCAAAAACAGCTCTCACGTTGTGCATGTTGTGGCAGAAAGTATTGCATAGAGGGATCTCACGTAGTACATGTTGTGGGCAGAACAAAGTGTAGACCATGTTGTATGTGGTGGGCAGAATGTGGTGCAAAGGCTGCTCTTAAGCAGTGCATGTTGTGAACAGAACGGAGTGCAAAGACTGCTCTCACATAGTGCATATTGTAGAAAGAACGGAGTGCAAAGCCTTCTCTCACTTAGTTCATTTTTGAGTAGAACGGAGTGAAAAGACTGTTGCTCTCACGTAGTGCATAATGTGGGCATTGTGCATGTTGTGGCAGAAAGTATTACAAAGACTGCTCTCATGTAGTGCATGTTGTGTGAAGAAAGAATTACAAAGCCTGATCTCACGTAGTGCATGTTGTGGCAGAAAGTATTCCTAAGACTGCTATCACGTAGTGCATGATGTGTGAAGAAAGGATTACAAAGACTGATCTCACGTAGTGCATGTTGTGGGCAGAACAAAGTCTAGAACATGTTGAAATGGTGGGCAGAATGTGGCGCAAAGACTGCTCTTACGCAGTGCATGTTGTGGGCAGAACGGAGTGCAAAGACTGACCTCACATAGTGCATGTTGTGGGCAGAACAGAGTGTAAAGAGTGATCTCACGTAGTGCATGTTGTGGCAGAACAAAGTGTACTTACTGCTCTCACGGAGTACATGTGGTGGGCAACTCAGAACACAGCGACTCTCTCAATTAGTGCAGGCCGTGTGCTAACAAGAACACAGTGCCTGCTGTCATATAGTGCAGGTTGTTGGCTAATCAGAACAAACACAAAAACTGCTCTCAGGCAGTGAAGGTTGTGAGCAGAACGGTGTCCAAAGACTGATCTCACGTTGTGCATGTTGTGGGCAGAACAAAGTGTCGACCATGTTGTATGTGGTGGGCTGAATGTGGTGCAAAGGTTGCACTTAAGCAGTGCATGTTGTGGGCAGAACGGAGTGCAACCTGCTCTCGCATTGTGCATGTTGTGGCAGAAAGTATTACAAAGACTGCTCTCATGTAGTGCATGTTGTGTGAAGAAAGAATTACAAAGCCTGATCTCACGTAGTGCATGTTGTGGCAGAAAGTATTCCTAAGACTGCTATCACGTAGTGCATGTTGTGTGAAGAAATGATTACAAAGACTGATCTCACGTAGTGCATGTTGTGGGCAGAACAGAGTGTAAAGACTGATTTCACGTATTGCATATTGTGGGCAAAACAAAGTGTAAACACTGCCTTCACTTAGTGCAAGTTGTGGGCTAGTCATAACAAAAACAAAGACTGCTCTCATCTTGTGCATATTGTGGGCAGAACAAAGTGTAGAACATGCTGTATGTGGTGGGCAGAACATGGTGTATGTGGTGGACAGCATGTGATGCAAAGACTGCTCTCACGTAGTGCATGTTGTGGAACGAACGAAGTGCAACGACAGCACTCACATAGTGCATTTTGTGGGTAGAAAGGAGTGAAAATACTGCTCTCACGTAGTGCATATTGTGGGCAGAACAGACTGCAAAATCTGCTCTGACGTAGTGCATGTTGTGGGCAGAGCGGAGTGCAAAGACTGATCTCACATAGAGCATGTTGTGGGCAGAAACTATTGCAAAGACTGCTTTCACTAGGTGTTTATTGTGGGGCAAACGGAGTGCCAAGACTGATATTCCAAATATTCCAAATTATTGGCATTTTTTATACTTACGGCATAACGGTACATTGAAAGCAAACTCAACGAATCTGGACCAGATGAAACATTAATGGTTGAGTAGAAAACTTAAATTAACAACAAATTAGTTCCTATTGTTCAATTTAAGGTCAATATTAGGCAGCGTAATACCGGGGGGGGGGGTAGGAAGTCTTTGTAGTTGGCATTATTCTTATAACCCAGCTTCACATTGACCTAGAAACGCCGAAATTGATCATAATTTTGATTCAATATTAAGGTAAGTTATGCTAAATTTTGGTTACCTTCCAACAACTGTGTGCTGCATAAGAGAACAATATATCTGGGGTTCAATTATGCAGTTTTACCAGCTAATTTTTCAATTTCATTTCAGTTTTTTTTTCATTTTTATTAACTCAACATGTCCAAAATGCAAAACATTTTTTACCGCGAAGCGGCCCCAAGGGCCGCTCCGCGGTCTATAGAGGTTACTCAACTTTTGTCCTCATATATATATGTATATATATATGTATATGTTCCTGGACATGCTGGGAACGGGCGAATTCTCAACGGATTGGGACAAACTTTTTTTTTCCTGAAAGGTAATGCAATTTTAGGAAGATCTGGAGGGGTAGACCCAGTTTCCGCGCATTTGAAACATTACTTATTTGGGTAAAAAGGTTTAAACATTGCAATATAGTTTTTGCGCTGTAGCTACTGTAATCTTGAGAATTGCACAGACAACTTGAGTTTTTTTGTTCACAAGTCGTATATAACGATTCAAAATCTGTGCTTACTTTTGAAAATGGTTGAGAAAATACAGACTTTCCCTCTTGAGTGACAAACTTTCGTGCATGACAATAGCATCAATAATTAGTAGCAGCGGAACGGCTGATAATTGAACAGAACACTTGAGTTTTTTTGTTCACAAGTTGTATATAACGATTCCAAATCTGTGCTTACTTTTGAAAATGGTTGAGAAACCACAGACTTGCCCTCTTGAGTGACTAACTTTCATGCATGACAATAGCATCAATAATTAGTAGCAGCTGAATGGCTGATAATTGAACAAAACACTTGAGTTTTATTGTTCACAAGTCATATATAACGACTCCAAATCTGTGCTTACTTTCGAAAATGGTGGAGAAACCACAGAACTAAGCGCTCCGCGGTCACCTATTGCACTTTGCGCCATATACTTGTTTTATTTGAGGCTTTGGTAGATTTGGTTGATGTGCAGAAGTTCATACTTTGGTTGAAAAATGGTCGAGAAATTCAACAAATTGTAAAGAAAATTCAATGATAATAGTCGCAAATTTCAATTTCATCATGTTAAAGCCCAACATATTTTCAATTACCTATGTATATTAAGATCTATCAAAAAATATCATCACTGTGACATTTCCCAAGCTGGTTTCATCCGACCTTGACGTTGGTGAGGTGGGTGGAAAGGGGACCAGATTCAGTTGCTCTATTATGCCTGGTCCTGTCGCCTTCCCTTAACCCTTTTTCGGTGCACGATGAAAGAGAATCTTGCTACGTTACTGCTGCATATCACCACAGCGTTTGGTACAGAGAGCTTGGTTTGCTAAGCTGTACCCTTCGACCGACCACCTCTACAATGCAACTACAATGCCCAGCACAACTTCCGCCAACTTCCGCTTCTGCAACAACTTCCAGCCTTTGACTTCACCGCCTTCCATCACCAGCGCCCAAGTCAAAAGCTCCAGTCACCAATATACTGAGACAGGACAGCAAATCGAGACCAGCCTGCAATGCCGACCTTTGCTTTGCTGCCAGACAGGACAACCTGCAGCTCCAGAACTTCACTCAGCCAGAGCCGGCCTCGTGAACTTTGATATGGCAGCACCTGCGACTATGCTGCAAGGAATTGAAAATTGACTTTTGAGTCTCTTTTCAATGTCCGTTCTTCAACAGCAACATTGCAGCGCCAAGTTTCATGCCATCCTAGGACGGGTATTGCGAAACTCTGACGTCACAATGCGCCCTTGCTACTGTACTCTGCTGCTACACCGGGTCTTGAAACGAACTGAAAAGTTCTCTTCAAATGTCAACTCCCTTCAATGATTTTCATTCTATCCTTGCGAATTTTATGAAATCACTCAACGCCGACAATCGAGATGAGATTTGACTTTGCTGCAAATTAATTGCAAATTAACTGAAAAGTTTCTTTTCATGCTGATGTCATCAGCGTCGTCAACAGAATTTCATCATCCTTGAATGGATTTTGAATATTCTCTTCAGCTGCCAGCTACCAGCTCCAAAAGGACTTTGCTGCTGGACTTTGAAATTGGCCACTGTCAGTTTTCAAAGCTATCCACTGCCAGCCCAGTCTACGTCGGCATGGACGCAACTTCACTGCTTGGGCATTGAAAACTAACTGCAAAGTTGTTTTCACGCCATCCATGCAAGCACCGTTGATGACAATTTCATTATCCTTGAACGGATTTTGAAATTGCCTGCAGCTACCAGCAGACCGTTTATCGTCGCTGCCTGAGTTCAAAAATTGGCTCCGGTCAGTTTTCAAACTCATGGCCTCTGCTGCAACTTTGCTGGCCAGCCAATGCCAGCTATCCAGCAAAAGCACCGTCTACGCTGCTAGAGTTTTGAGATCGCTTCCGACCAGTTCTCAAAACTCTCTGCTGCCTGCTGCAATCTTTGCCGGCCAGCACGTTTATGAATGATTTATAAACCTTTGAGCATTACTGGAAGAAAAGACCGGCCAGCTTCAGAGTCAATTGCCATCTTTCAACATCACTCTATTTAAGGATCTTTTATGACCACATAAATACTTGAACAAGCAACACCGAAAGACAAAAGCAGAAAGACTCACCAGCAGCCTCTACTCTTTTAAGGCTGCCAATGACTGGAACAGACACAGCCTAGTGGACTGCCTCCACTGCCACTTCCATGGCCTTCCAGTTGTCTGCGACCTCAGCCTGCTCACCTACAGCCAGAAGGACCACTTCATGGATGGCGCCTACTGCGAGTGCAATGCCTTCAAGGCCTACCTCATCCGCGTTTGCCTCCGCTACTATGCCGCTCATGAAGAGTGCTCAAAGGACCCACCTCCTCTTCCTTCTGCCCACCATTTAAGACAGCGTCAATTCTGGATGAATTTCGCTGCTTTCACTGTGGCTTCCTGGAGTGCTACAACTGCATCCAGATCTTCAAGGACTGCAACCAGTGCGTCATGCTGGACGGCGTCTACTGTGGTCTCTGCCACTTCCAGCCCAACAGCAGCCACACTGGACGACTCCAGAAATCCATTCCAATCGATGCCGGCTACTGCTTGCTGCTAATACTCTTCTCCAGTATCAAGCCACGCAAGTCCAGCGCCTACGCCGTCTTCAAACTCGGCAACTGCATGAATGCCTATGGCACCATGAAGCTCTGCCTATGGAAGACGCCTCAATCCAGTTCCTCAAAGAGGCCTTAAGCCCACCCACCTCCTACAGTGTCCGTAAGAGGTCAGTGGTGTACCAGGCCTACGGAAACCTGGGCAGCTTCCACAACTTCTTCACCACAACTCAACTCAACTGCAAATTCATGATCGCATATGCTGTCATGAAGTTTTGCCTCCTGGAAGACATCCTCAACAGACCTATCAAGGACCCCTGCCTCACACCCTCCTCCTTACTCCGCCCAGCAGTAAGAGGTTGGTGGTGTACAAGGCCAATGGGAACATGGACAACTTCCTGAACGGCTTCTGCCAACATGCCAGCGACTGGGCCAACTTCCATCCCCTCGCCGCCTGCCAGACTTTGCATTATCTGCAAAGATATGCAAATTCTATCTATGCTTCTTTCGACGAATCCAAAATAGGCAAGAGTGACGCTAAACTTAAAGTTTACGTAACTCCGTAAAGCCTCTTTTGGAGCGGCTTTCTGAAAGCTCCACCACATCAGTTCCTTCAACTCCGCCTACTCTCAGCTCAGCCAACGGAGCCTCTTTTGGAGCGGCCTACTGAGAGCAGCTCCCCAAAAGACCAGCTCAACTAACGGAGCCTCTTTTGGAGCGGCCTACTGAGAGCAGCTCCCCTGGAAACCAGCTCACTTCCACCCCGCCCCTCAATACGGCGAAGAGCCCAGATAAATCATGCTGCCACGGCCTCAGTAGTTGCTCATTGTCATCCCGAGCTGCGTTCAATTCCTTCACAGCAGCCACAAGAGCAATTGTTCAGTGTCATCCAGAGCTGCGTCAATTTCTACCTCTGTCAACCCAAGCAAATTCGACATTGTCATCCTGAGCTGCGTTCGTCTGTTTGCATTTCCCACAAGGACAATTTGCTCAGCATCAACCCGAGCTGTGGAAAATCATCGCAACCATACAGAGAGTGACCAGCATACGTCATCCCAAGCTGCGTCAATCTTTGCCACTGTAAACCTGAGCAAATTAGCCACTGTCATCCAGAGCTGCGTCAATTCTCTTTGCAGCTTTGACAGCAACAATTTGTTCCACGTCATCCCAAGCTGCATCCATCTGTGACGCCATCAACCTGAGCAAATTGGCCACTGTCATCCCAAGCTGCGTCAATCCTCATTGCAGCTTCAACAGAAACAATTTGTTCAGTGTCATCCCGAGCAGCGGAAAGTTGAGCCGACTGTCATCCTGAGCTGCATAACTTCCGCGCACCTCTCAGAACTGCCTGAATCACCGTCGCCAGAAGCGAACAGAAAGTAATACTTTCTCTAAACTTGGACAGCCTCTGGCCACTCTTCGATGCCCTACAGAGCCGCCTCCAATGGCTCCCCGCAATCCTCCAAGTGGCCAAGCTCCAGCAAGATGCCCTTGCCCTGCTTCCTCTACATGGCCGCCATCAACAACGTCCGCATCCCCTACACCTCTCTACCCTTCTATAGCCTCAATGCAACATGCGTTTAAGCTTGCCATGCTTCAAAGTTCCGCCTCTCGCATCATCAACAGACGCGCCCCTCTTCTGCCTTCACTTGGCCTAGACTCTTCCTTGGCTCCGTACACAGTGCACAAGTTCAACTTGTCCGCTCACTTCTCTGCCGCCGGCCAAGAAGGTAGATTACCCTGAACGGGAACCTGAATCAGCTGGCCAAGGCCTAGCAGATCAACAGACAGAAGACCAACGTTCGCATTGTTGCCATCAACGTCATCACCAATGGCACCTCAAACCTCCCTCTACTCCTCCTATGGACTGAGGCCGAAGCCCAGCGTCTACTATTGCTGCTTCAAGACAATCGTCTAATACATCACCAGTGTAATCAGCGGGTCTTCAATACACCCTCCTTCCATCTCAAGTCCCACTCAATTAGAGGCCAACTAAACGTGGCCTAATAAGAGCTGTGCTCTGCCAAGGGCACCAGATCTATTTGCCCGGCGCCACTTGGACAGCACATAGAAGGATGCCGACAATCTCCTACACCCTCTCACTCTGCCCATCTATACCTCCAAGCACCCTTTGCGGAGCCCCAGAAAGTCCCCAACTGCTCCTGCAAATGCCGCTTTGTCAGCGTACAGACAACTGGCAAACTCACTGTCACCCTCCACTTCTATGCCTATACAACCCGGAAGGACTGTTCCAATTCGACATGGCCAAGGACGCCTAGCTGAATGCCTGGAACTTCCAGAGCTTCTGCAACAAGCTCAGCCTCAACCAGCGCTACCTTGGCAGTGGATAGATGAACACTGTCCTGATTGCACACCTTCATCCTACCCCTCATCCTCCCTCTTAGAGGCTTTGGATGGAGCGGCATCAAAAATGCCTTCCAAGACTACGCCGTCTTTGGACTGAAAGCAGGGCAAAGAATCCCTCCACCCAGCCCCAGCCAGCAGAGCTAATTGGCCCTGCCTTTCAAGACACCACCGAATGGGAACATTAAAGTTTAACTTTAATGAAATAATTCAGCAGATTATTTGATGCTTCTCTTATCCTAAATATGGATAAAAGAAGATGTCTACAGAACTTCGGTTCTACAGCATCTGACTGAGATTTGCCAACCCTTTGATGGCACAAATCTGCAAGGACTATGGCTTTCAGACCTCCGCCTACGGCTTCGGCTTTGGCTTCCAGGTATCCACCCCCTACAAGACGCCCACTGTCCTCTACTCATTCCCCACCAATCAATTGATTGCCAAGAATGACACATCAATGATCATCAATGGCCAGCGCATTTCCTCCCAGCTCTTCAGCTACAAAGGACTGAAATGCGTCTGGCATGGGCCTACGGCCAGCTTCTACTCGGCCTTGTTCATCAAGCTCAGCGGCAACTGGATTGCCTTCAACTGTGACATGAACAAGGCACAGGCCGACGGCCACTTCAACTATGGCTTGAATCGGCAGGCACAGGCCCACAGCCACTCATTCTACAGCCTGAATCGGCAGGCACATGCCCACAGCCACTTTACGATGGCCTGAATCGGCAGGCACATGCCTACAGCCACCAGGAGTTCAGCCGGTCACTGTGCTCCCGTTCCAGCAGCCCTCCTCTGTGGACTCCGACTGCGTACGGAAAGTGTCAGACATCAGCAACTGAATCGAGTCAATCTGTCCCTGCAATTCTTCTCCAGCAGCCTTCCTCTGTGGACCGACTGCGGATGGGAATCGGCAAACAGCAGGACTAAGTCTCAAGAGTCAACCCTCTCATCTCTAGCAGCCTTCCTCTGTGGACTCCGACTGCAGACCTGAGAATGACCAACAACGCAGCATCTGTCATTCGCATTTCTTTCACAGCAGCCTTCCTCTGTGGGCTCTGACTGTGGATTGAACTGTGAACTCAGATGCCTGCGGAAAGCCCTGCCTAAGAGCGACTAGGAGCCAGCGGGCAACAACTACTCGGCCTTTTGCTACTCTTCTCTGTCACCCTTATGGGGGGAGGCAGGAAGACTGCAATGGCACGCCCTGCTACACTCTGCTGCCTTGCTGAGGAAGCGGGAGAGCAGCAGGAATCAAGGCTGGGACGGCTGACATGGCCGATATCACATGAGGGCGCTGGCAAAGCACCATCGTTCCTTCTCTCTTTGGGCACAGGGCCCATCATGTTACTCTGCAAAGGCCTAGTACGCCTTTTGCCACCTCGCTCCATCGATGGATGGGAGGAGGATGCATAGGAGAGCGAATTTGTCTTACGGGACTCTGAGCTGATGAGTACAGAATTCACGACTGCACAGGCCTATTAGGAGGCAATGACAGCGCCCAGCCTAACAGGCAGCTGGTTATTGATGCAGGAAGGAGAACGGAACACAAAACCCTCAGCCTCCATCGAACTCTACTGGTGGATGATTTGACAAGCGCAGACTGCTACGAGCCTGCTTAGCAGCCAAATTGGTGGCTGATCTCATCAGTGCGGGCCAAAAGGAGTCTGCCTTGCAGCCAAACTGGCGGCTGACTGGACGAGCGCAGACTACAAGGAGTCTGCTTCGCAGCCGACTAGGCGGCTGATCTCATCAGTGCAGGCCAAAAGGAGTCCGCCTCACAGCAGAACTGGTGGCTGACTGGACAAGCGCAGACTACGAGGAGTCTGCTTCACAGCCAACTAGGTGGCTGATCTCATCGGCGTGGGCCTAAAGGAGTCCGCCTCGCAGCCAAACCGGTGGCTGATGTCATCAAGTGCAGGCTACAATGAGCCTGCTTAGCAGCCAACCAGGTGGCTGACTTCAACAAGTGCGTACTACTACGAGCCTGCTTCTCAGCCAAATGGGTGGCTGATTTCAATCGGTGCGGACTACTATGAGCCTGCTTCTCAGCCAAACAGGTGGCTGGAAAGAAGGGTGCAGACTAATTCAAGTCTGTTTTGCAGCCAAACAAGTGGCTGATTGGATGAGCGGACTACCAGGCGTCTGCTACAAAAACTGACAATGACTGCTTCAAGAAACAAGACTCATCAAAACCCTTGGAGTGCTGCATATTGTGACTGTTTTGATAGTTTGTAAAGTGCACAGCGGCGGACTTAAGATAGCAAAGCTTGGCTAAACATCCCTGCTTGTTAAACTGCTAAACATCAATTTGCTGTCTACTCAAGCCCCTCCGCCTACTATTTGACACCCTGCAAAAACATCCCTCTCAGCCTGCACCCCCCCTTCACTGTACACTCCGCTCTTCAGTGCCACACGCACTCCCCTGCAAAACACCCCCTGCCCATGCCAGCAGGAACCTGCTCCCCCAAGTCTTCGCAAGAAGGGCGGCAATAACAGAGGGCGGACTATTTGCTCTCCCCTCCACTCTCCCATCCATGGCCTACGTTTTTTGGCGCAAGCCTCGAAATAGCGGCCCCCAGAGAGCACAAACAATGGGCGATTAATGACCCTCCTTACAACCACACCCTACTCCTTGCGCCCCTCTCCAGGAGAAGTGTCTTCCAAGGAACAGCAAGTGCGGATGACTGATGACTCTGCCCTGCCACCACCCCCCACCTTTTTGCGCCCCTCGCAAAAAGTGGCCTCCGCAAACACTGACGCCCATTTGTCAGCTCTAATTGCCCCACCACCTCAGCGCCAGGATCGTTAACAATCCCCTTTTCTCCACCTAATGGCCCTCTCCATCAGCTTTACACACCCTTCTTCCACACACACTGGCTGATCGCGCACAGGGAGCCCCTTCCAACACCTAATGGTGATAAATGAAGCTGAAGTTTTTCTGCCAGCACTCCAGAAAGACAGGCCTCTGCCAAGCCTGCTTTGGCCTCCACACACAGGAGCTTGGAAATTCTTCCCCCGCTTCTCTACACCATCACCACCTTCCGTCCACTATGGCCCCACCCCCACTGCGGGGGGAGGATTGGAGGTACCCAGCCTCAGCCAGCTACTCCTCCAGCCTCAGTCAGTCCCTTGGCCAAGTCCCACCATCAGCTCCCCTCACTTCCCACTCAGCCTCAGACACCCTGCTGAGCCAAGTCCTGAGCCCCAACTCCAGCCCCACAGCGACTATCCACTGCTGCCGACGTCGGCTTCCATGCTCTAGGAGCCCATCGTCGATGGCCTCCAGCCCCCTACATCAACCCCTGACACATTTCCCCCGACATTTCCCCCAACCCTGAGAAATATGTCCACCGACACCTTCCCACAGCTGACAGGAGACGAAATAGACACTATGCCGCATCAAGAGGAGGAGGGATAGGAAGGAGAGGAGGTAGGCAAGGAGGAGCAGGAAGGAGGAGCCAGTTCCGAGTCAGAGCCAGGAAGGAAGCAAACGTGCTTCTCCAACAAGCCGCCGAACTCGGACAGCCAGAGCACTCCAAGGCCTTCAAGGGAGGACAGGACCTCCTTGCCTTCCTCAAGGGAGGCAAAGACCCCAAGGAGAGGAGCCGGAAGTCTCCTAAGCGTGACCAGCAATCTCCCAGTCACTGCCGACGGTTGCCAAGATGAGACGACGACTCCTCCACACCGTCAAGAGCGGAAACCAAGCTCCAGGTCTCACTCCCACTCATCCCTCTATCACCAGCCTACTTGCTGCCCAAGGGAGTCCCAGAAGCTTTGTCTTCAATGGGAACAGAAGCCAGTGTCTCCTGCAGCATGCCCTTGGCCAGTCCGCAACTGGAGCGACAAGTTCAGTGACAGAAGGGCACTGTCACCGGATCTTGCCTTGAATCTCGCCAAGCGCAGAAAGCACTTTCCTTTGAAGACAGTGCTTGGGGTTGGAGGCAAAGGTGAAGACGCTGGAGAAGGACAGCAAGGAACTCCGGAAGCAGCTGGCCACTGCCGGGTCCAAGAAGGAGCAGGCCATCTAGGAGCGGAGCCAAGCTCAAGCCACCCGGGAAAAGATCAAGTGCAAGAAACAGGCCCTCCAGCAGCAGCTGAACAAGATCCAAGGAGACGGCTACGTCATCAGCCAGAAGCAGGCCAAGAGCCTCTACACTGCCTTCGATGGGCTCCGCCGGATATGCCAGATGCAGTTCGATCTGCAAGACATCTCCAGACGTGCCCAGTCCATGTCCGCCGCCGTTGACGAACTGCCCAAAGTCGACAAGGTCATGGCAAACCGAGGGAGCTCTGAGCGGACGTGGCGACTGGATGCTCCAGGAGCATCTTCCTCTTCGACCCGATCCTGCTACCACTCCCGCTCATGCTCACGCTCACACTCGCGTCCATCGCGGGCCACATGGAGAAGCAACGCGAGGAGGGAGGAGAACAACAACCGGTGACACAGAGCAAGGAGTGTCACTTGCCACCCGTGGTGATGAGGAAGCCCACTCCGGACTTCTGCAACAGCTGCTCTACGCCTTCACCACTGCCTTTCCCCTCACTTCCCTTGTCACCGCTCTGCTGATGCGTGCTTTACTGCCTTTCCTGCCTGCCCAGACCTTCCCCGTGAGAGCCAGTCATCAGAGAGAGACAACAGAACAGACGAGAAATACAACCCAGAGGGAGCAACTTAATGACACACCACGGGGAAGAATTGGAATCGAAGGAATCGCTCAAGAAAGTGACGCATCCTAACAGCCTGAGACACAACAAGGCGAAGGAAGTCCGATTGGAACTCAAGAACTAAGGGAACAATTGGAGTCGCGATGCTGGGTCCCATCTCTGGTTCTAGCCATCAACAAAAGCCACTTGCCAGTCCATTCATCGAAGACTAGGAGAGCATATTCAACTTTCCTGATGGCCAGAGGATTGTGTCTTCCTGGATGATTGCCACAATCTCCCGGGCCACCTTGGGAATGACCAATGGCAAATGGCTCGGCTTCAACTATAACAAACAGGACATCATGGACGGCTCCCACCACGACCGCGACCACTTTACACAGGTATTCTGTGGCCAGGCTCATGGTTGGATCAACGTCATGCACGGCGTCCACCGTTACCTCCTATGGCCACCAGCTTCTCCCAGCTGAGACATAGGAACTGGAAGGAACATCCGGATAGGGAACGTCAGTCTCAGTTCTGGACTGTCACTAGAGGTCGCCGTCCTCACGGTCATCATCAACTGGGGTGTGACCAGACGGAGGAAAGGGGACAGCTGTCTAGATGTCAAGCCTCAGAATCCGCATGGACTCAGTGGAGGATAGGAGACGCGATTGCTTTCCTACTCAGTGGGAACCAGCGGAACCTGGAACTGAGGTCAGATGCGATGTCAAACAGTGGACTAAGTCATCTGAAGACCTTTATGTCAGTCCTCGGGGCTGTCCTCGATGACCTTCATTGGCCAATCAAGTGGCATCTTGGACATGAGTGAAGAAGTTTGGAAGAGTGCCGGTCATTGGCGCCACTGACAGAGGCCTCGATGGCCAAGGAACTGGACTGAACCTCAGATGACATCGCTACTTCCCACCCTCGAGCCTACGTCCCAGCAGGATGGAAGAAGAGAGTGGGAAACGTTCCCAACCATCAGGACTAACGTCCTCTTCATCGCCCTTCCAGCTCTCATTCCAGAAAGAGCGGCTTCATGCATCTGGCCTACTACCATCTTAGCCTCTTCCAGGATGTTGAAACCTCCAATCCACTCATCGAGAGGGCCAGAAGAGTGTATCTATCTCTTCGTGCCTTCGACAGACAGTGCCCATTTGGAACTACGGATGTAACTCCTACAACCACGTTGTGAACAGCCTCAACTGTAACTACCCATCCCGGGCTCTTACATCTTGGACTTCGTGGACAACATCTACTTCACCATCCTGGACCACCAGTTCAACCCCCTGGATGACTCCAATCACAGCCGGCGTCGCTTCAGCTCCAGCAAACCAGAAGCCCTGGACAGCGTCAACTAGACCAACCCCGACCATTACCACTACTTTGGCTGCGGCTTGCTGGACAGCTGCCACTGCGACATGTTCAGTGGACATTAGGACACTTGCTGGACATTACTTGGGCTTGGGCGTTCGGCTTGCTGGACATTACATATAGTACTGTCTAGATGACACTGGTTGCAACAGCACCTCCCCCGTGACTACCTTTTGCTACAAGGCCAATATGGTCAACAGCATTGAATGACTTCTGATATCATCTCTGCCATCTTTCACCCGCTGACCTCCACGATTCCAGCCTCAAAGGGCTCACCCACTCGAAGCCATGCTGGTGCTCAACCTCATCTTCATTCTACTCTGGCCACGACCCATACAGAGTCTCATAGTCCATCTATCGAACTACCCAGTGCGCATCCACATCACGAAGTGCAGAGTCATGGACACGATTCACTCCATCTCCTGCCATTTCCCAAAGCCAGGATGACTTCGAGTCTTCTTAGGATGTTGATGCAGCTTCCATTGCCCCATTGGATGGCTATAACTAAAACCTGCACAAATTCGGCTCTAATCGACTGGAGACACTGGATGGCATTGCCTTTGCATGCTTTCGGCAACTAAGCCACTGCACTGCAAACTGATTCCATTGACACGATCATCAGTATAAGGCGGCTCGAGTCCAGCTTCACCATCGTCTGTTACTTCGATCCAAACGTGGACTCCTCAGGAACATCCAACACTACTACTGGCACCCTGAACCATCTGCCGGCCACCGCAAAACACGATATTGCTGTATGGATGCTCTGGACCCCAGAAGCCTCAAGCCGATCGCCATTGGGCCCACATCACCTTGCGCATGTCTCTGTGAGCCCCAGAGCCAGCACTCCTGGTCCATGCAGTCCCTAGCACACCATCGCCGTCCACAGAACCTTAAACTGACAGAGACTACTTCAACTTGCTTTCAGTCATTGGCCTGGAGAAACGGGCATCGATAGCTTCTGACCCCTCTCTCAGCCGTCCAAAGCCTTCAGCCCACTTCCGCTAGTCCCTGCCAGCTTCTGGCCACCTGTTTGACTCCAGAAGACTTGGACCCACTGCCAATGGCCCTGCGAACTGCTGTAGACACTGGATGCCCCAAGAGGCCTTGCCCTACAGTTTTCGGCCTCCGTACAGCCTTGTGGCCACCGTGAAGCTGACTGCCCGACCTGCGAGGTCTCTTGAGCTCCGCCAGTCTTGCGGCCACTACACCACCTACTACCTGGATGGTGTTCGACCTAGTGGTTGTGACACAACCTCGTCTTAGAGACACCACCTTACCGCTTGAACCTCCGCGCAACCATGTAGCTTCCATACAACTGGACAATTACTGGACAACACGGTGCTCTGGCCTCTGCACAACCCCATCTCAAGACCTCTGTGCAGCCCCACCACCCAGAATCTGTACAACTCGGTGGCCGCCACAGCCTCATTGCCCAGCTCTGTACACCCTGCCACTTGGACTCCATGCCACCTAGTGGCCACCGCATAACCCAACAGCTACTACTCAGCTACTGGCTGACATTCACCCAATAACCACAGCGGCTGGCTTCACCGTCTTCAGCCCACCACCAAAACAGGCCCGGCGGGAGGAGATAGGGTACCCGCACTGCACGAGGCCATCCAAACACAACAATGTTCAAACAGTGCCAAAACATGGACATCCCAATGACAACCGCCCACTTTAGCCTTCATCAACGTTGTGGGGAGCGGTTTCATGGACGTGACACACTGCACCTTCCACCACTTCCCGATCGCCAAACTGGTCTGCATCAGCATCGCAAAGCACGGACTCATGGTGAGGCTCCACTAGACCCTCAACTCTGCTCAACTCTTCTAACCATTAGAAGACTGCGCATCTTACTGGACTACTACTGCCACTTCCACAGCCACTTCGTGGACTGCCTCAAGGAGGAACTGTGCATCAAGACCAACCTGTTGCATCTATACCAACCAGAGCTCCTTCTGCCTGTTCAGCTTCAACTACGACAAGCCAGACTTCCTGGAGAGCCTCTGCCGCAAATGTTGCTGCTTCTCGCCCACCCTCAACGACAAAGCCACCGATGCACTCCGCATCAAGCACTGCGTCCAACCCATCCACTGCCCCCTTTTGCCTGCCTACAGCTACGGATTGCTGGCCTTCAGAGCTTCGCTGTGCACAACTGCAGTCCTACTTCCCGCCTGACATGCTCATCGGCATGAAACAGTCCAAGTCCAGCTTGGCCCTCGTCATCTGATTTGGCCATGTCATGACCAAGACCAGCGTCGTGCAGCTCGGCCTCTTCAAGGCCGCCACTTCTGACATAGGCTCTGGCAATCCTTCAGGCCACCTCATACCTTTCCCTCGGTATGAGGCCAGCATTGGACTCTGCCTATGAGAACCTGGACGGCATGTCCAATAGCTTCCGCTTGGACATCGACAAATTACGCTGCCAACTCCAACTCATCACCCACCAGATTTGCGCTTCAAGTGACACACAAATCTCCCTCTTCTCGCTTCTTTCAACTCACAACAGCGGCCTTGTCTTGGAAGTCAGTGTTGCATCTCATGATTTGCACTGGCAACCAAATCACCGCCCACCTACTCCGACTAACCCACCATCGCATGCTGTCATCCGGCCATCAACCCCTTGGTCCTACCAAGAGCATGGCCAGAGCCCACCGTTCACCCACCAAATGGCTCAGCCGAAGGCTCAAGCCTCCCACACTCAGCTATCTTGAGCTTGGTCAACATGCCCCTCCAGCCTCGCTCGCCCAATAGTCACTCCGCCTAGACATGCATCATTAGTGTCACAGACACTACGCACCTTTATACCCTTTGCTCACCATCTATTTGGCGGCCGGGAGGGAAGAGTACCCGAAACGGAACCGGAAAGTCAATCCTTGCTACTGTCCAGAGACGTACAGACAGATGTACAGCTTCTTCGCTGGCATAAGATGCAGCAACAGCGCCGGCAGCACTCGACATCAATAGATCCTGTGCTGGAAACTACTCGCAATCAGAACAGCTCCAGCGGAGTGATGGCCACTGCCACGGCCTGGCATTGTGCCTCCTGGCCCAATTATGTCACAGTATTGCACTGCGTCGCCTGGCCATCTACGTCATCTGGCCCGACCTTGGTGCCTGGACATCTACATTGCCTAGGCCGCCATTGCCGCCAGGACTTCTATGATGCCTAGCCCGCCATCGTCGCTCGGCCATCTGCGTCAGCTGGCTCAAACTCGACACCTGGACATCTGCAATGTCTAGGTCGCCATTGCTTCCTGGTTCTCTAGGACGCATGGCCTGCCATCACGACTTGATCGGCGGGAACAGGAAGTGCAACAAACAGCTTCCCTGAAAAGAGCAGGAAGAAGAATACTGGAGCAACCCTCACTCTCCTTACCCTCCCCAGGATGCTATCCCATCCCTGCGAGAGAGGAGCTATAGGACTAAAGAGAGAGCGAGTTGACAATACTGCTGTCTCCAAGGCTAGATGGAAGAGCCAGAGTGAGATGAGTGAGAAGAGCTAGATGCACCGCCAAGCGCCGTAGTGAGACTAATGGGGCATGGACATCGATCCTAGCATCCACCAGACGGGGATCAGCTCCTTGGATTCGAGCAACTACTGCCCGATCAAAATGAGACAGGCGGACAGGCTGGAGCCCAACCTGCCCTAATTCTCATGGTGACGATGAAGACCCTAGATGCGAGGGAGGCGTGTGAAGAGGGAAGGAGCTCCTAGCGAGGAGGAAGCCACCCCTTATCAGGAAGCAATGGAGCTTTCCTGCCAAAGGTCCTGAAGACTACATGATGGAGAAGGGGGGGTGTGATGACGTCAACTCCGAGAGCAGGCATTCAACGACCCCTTCGCCATTGTCACAAGGAAACCACGACATCGATGCACTACAACGGAGGCCACGCGAACTCCCTTCCACCATAACACTAGCTACGTGAATGCCAAGAAACGAGGATGAACTGGGAACCGAGTAAGGCCTGGATGAGCTCAGCGAGGTCTTGTCCGCAGACCTACTCTCATCATTACCTCTTAATGGTATCACTCGCGCATTGCAGCCTCCAAGTTGGCCAGAAAACCTAAGGTAGAGCCTGATTGTAGCCGGAAAACTGAACACAGGCTCGTGTGTTACTACACCCGCTACACCGGATCTCGAAGACATAACATTGTCATGTCCATGATCCTAGCTTCTGCCGTCTCCATCTGCGACCGATCGTCGAGATCGTCAGACCAGCTGACCGAGTCTGATGCAGCTACTGTCCATGACACCATTGCCTGGCCTGTGTTCAGGAGGAACTAGGACCCATCCAGGGAGTCTTCCATCCGAAAATTGTGGGCAACCTTCTCGTTCACAATGACAAGAGCAAGGAACTTACACAGTTCATGGAATTGTGTGACATCCTCTACCGCGAGGCCAGCGTGCTCCTAGATGCTCACCACCGCCAAGGACCGCCTCACGGGGAGAGACGCCACCAACGACCAGTCTCAGACCAACACATCACTTCCCCTGCACCGGGACTACACCAACACAGCACACGTGGTGCTGGCCATTATTCTGATCGAGAACCAGCTGGGAAGGCTTCCTCCAGCCGATCACCGCTGACCAGTACTCCAATGCCATTACCGGAAACTTTGCTTCAACCGGAGACAGCTCCTGGCCGCAGCGGGAACAACCGAGGATGCTGACGCCGCGACAGAGCATGTCTGGGGCCCAGACAGAGCAGAAGGGACAGGACCAGTCATCGGTGCCTGCGCCAACCATGACGTTGCCCTTGCTCGATGAGCTGCTGAGCGAGATCCTGGAGCTGATCCTACAATGCCTCGACGGACACAGCCTCGCCGGTGCTTGGCTCGTGTGCAGTAAATGGCATCACCTGGTGGATCAGGCACCTTGGGAGACCTTACCCAAGGTCCACTTCCACTCACTGACAGTGACATTGCAGAATGGACTGGAGATCAGGCTGGAGAAATTCATTGACACAGCCATTCCGGGGGACGCAGAGGATGATGAACCACCATTCAAGTCACTTCGTCTCAACCCACAACCAAACGGAATAAGACGAATCAAGAAACAGAAGAGAACAAGCATAGTCGGCACCACACTCAGGATCACAGACCTGATGTCGAATGAGGAGATGCCATACCTCATGAACTACTTTCGACACATCTCCATGGACAAACTAGTGCTGCAAAGCCTGAGTGGCAAGGGATTGATGACGATGCTGCTGATATTCAAGAGGATGTGCTTGGACAACAAGGCACTCATCCTCGACTTCTGCAACTTCAAGGAGATCCCTAAAACAGATGGTCTTCAACTTCCTCAAGCCCCACCGAAATCACTTGACTGAAGTACAACTCTCTTCCTGTTGCCATATGGGCACTTCCTTCTCTCCCGCCGAGTTTTGGGTAGCTGTTGGCGACCTCTCCGGCCCCCTGCCCACCATCCAACTCAAAGATCATTACGCCAGTTCTCCTTGGATGGACCAACTGGCAAACGGGATTCTGAGCCTTCCACACCCACCGTGGATGCTTGAACTTGATGGAGTCAATCCCACATGGGACGCAGTCTACCAGCATGTGCTTGACTGGCTAGAAGAAGACACGACATGGGGCCAGTGTGGGTGGGAGAGAGACGGAAGCAAGAGAAGGCAACCCAACCCTCCGGCTCCAAAGCGACTGTTGCCCGTCCACCAGCACTTAATGGGGCCCCCAGTTTCCACTCAAGTTCACAGACTACCGCCATTCAGGCAGGCGTCCAGAGTCGAGAAGGCAACTTGACCTTGTCCACAGCGCAGGAAGAACCAGAGACGGAAGCATGACAACGGGATTTCGTCATCCAAATTGACAACTGCTGTGGCATTTGCCTGCACTGCTTCAGATACCAGATCTGGACCTACGTCCTGCAGCCCGAGCCCCGTGGCATTCGTATCGTGATCCAGGCTCACAAGATACTAGAGCGCTGCTTTGATGGTCGAAACTGCTACTCGACGCATTGGGAGTGGCTGGTGCCAAACAGACCAGATGGAGCCTGCCTTCCCCCCTACCTACAATGTTGACCCTTCACCACCAAAGCCACCCCAGCCATCGTATTACGGCCACTTCAAACAATACCTACTACATGCCAACATTCCTTTTCCTATGGCTTCGAGAATAGCAAAGTTGCCCACCTCTTCATCCAACATGGCCACTGACTTTTGCCGCGACCGCGATAGATCAAGATATATGACTCCGCCCCGTACTACTTTGACTTGGAGCGGGCTCTCAAGCTCCCATCCTATTGCTTACTCCTGCCTGTATCTTCTGCACAAGAAACTCTGGGTCTGGCATCCTCTTCATTCCTGACTACGAGACCAAGATCGCTGTCCTTGCTCAATTCATGTCTCTTGACTCGGGAATTACTCTGCTGTGGTGCTAACTGAACGATGATTCCCTTCCTGTCCCTCGTAGTATTGCGATGCTTGTAGCTTAGATCTGAGGCCCGTTCCTCTGCCTGCTCTAGATATTTGGTGTGATTACTTCCACCCTTTCCCGGTCGCCCACGGGTGCGCTGTGGCGTTTCCCAAGCCGGTTTCGTCCGACCTTGACGTTGGTGAGGCGGGCGGAAAGGGGACCAGATTCAGTTGCTCTATTATGCCCGGTCCTGTCACCTTCCCTTAACCCTTTTTCGGTGCACGATGAAAGAGAATCTCGCTACGTTACTGCTGCATATCACCACAATCACTTTTATACCCAAGCTATTTTTAGAAAAAACTCTGAAGCGCAGATTCACCATATCAGTAATTTCATCCACTTTGAAAAGCCAAAGGCCAATAACAGGCTAAAGCCCAAAACAATGCTTTAGATTGAAGTTTATGATGAGCTAATTGTATACCTCGGCATAATAGAAGCCCAGTGATAACAAGGTGGAAGGACATAAGCACAGGATGACATGGCACAACATGGCCTCCAGCTGCCTCCAAGAGCCAGCCAATTTCCCCAATTGCTCCTATGCCGAAGAGGGGGAACATGTGCGAAATTTTATGAAGCATGAATTTATGTATGAAGCAAATTTTCCTATGAATCAATCTAAATTTGCGTTAAAACATTAAAATTGTGTTTAAACTTGCTAATACTGCACAAAGAGCAATTTATTTTTAACTAATTGGTTTAAATTCAAAGATTTATAAGAATAATTAAAGATTTTTAGACAAATATATACTTTTTGCAAATTTACGTGTCAGCTGCCCTGAATGTGCAGAGCACACATATATTTTGTCTATTTTGCCTTTTATGAAATTTTCTCTAAAGATTTACGGGGGATGGTGATACATGAAAACTTCACCTAAAGTAAGATCACACAGTATGGTAACTTTTATTGTTTGTAGTAGATTTTGATTCAGCAATACAGATCTAATTTTTAGGTATGTTTAAGGTCTTTGTTTGTATAAGCCGCCAACATCTAAAAACAGTTATATACAAATCAGTAAAATTATTAAAAAAGTATTACCTGTACAAATGGTCACATTTCAAATTAAGTCAAATTTATTAAAGGCTCTTTACGGGGTATGCTGACTTTTTTGTCGCAGAACCCCTGCTTACTTGAAGTGCGAGTAAACCACAAACACTATTTTACAAAATTTGATAATAGACGTGGTCATTCTTTTCATTAATCAAGATTGAAAATGATTTTGAATAAAACTTGTTTTAAACCTAACTGTTTTTGCTTTGAAGAAATTTTGCTTTGAAAGTCAGAAATCAATATATACTACATTCAAACTCAAGGTCCGTTAAAACAAAGTTATCATGTTGGTCTTAGCTCTCGCTGTTATGGGTGCTGGTGCTGCAATATATCTGTGGAAAAGGCAAGATGTAAAATGCACTAAAGATAATGAAAAACGTGAAGAAGATCAGCTTGCAGTTGTAAACGAAAAACCTCAAGAACATAACCCAATACCTGTTAAACAAGAACCTAACGAACACAATAATGATGAAAAAAGGACTCAAATCGAGCCTTTAGCAACATCCCAACAAACAAATATTTGCAAATTTGAAGAACAAAATGACAAGAAACCGCAAATTGAAGCAATACAGCCAGATAAACCTGACAAAGATAAACCCAAAGAACAAGAGTCAGAGCACAGTATACCAGACGTGCAGGACGATAAGAAAACACAACTTATTACAGTTCAACCTGAAAAACCAAGTGAGGAAGCCACAAAACATAAAAAAATATCAGAAGCGCATGTCAAGAAGAACACAAACATTGAAACAGTACAAACTGAAAAGCCAAACGAAGATACCAAAGAGCAAGCCAAGCATTCACAGCCATTGAATGAGACATTGCCAATTGCTGACCATAAACAAAAACGAAAAGGAGATAAACATTGCAGCAAGAAACACCGCCATTCAGGTTCCCACCGCCACAGTCATAAAAACAAGATGTCTAAAGTCAAAAAGGACACAAGCGAAGTTAACAAACCTGACAATGATACTGGGAAAAAATCATCTGCTAAAGAGGAACCTGAAAAACAAGTGCATAAGGACAAACGGCCACGAAAACATAATCGCAAATCTTCCCATCATAGCAAATCATCATCTGCTCATAGCAAATCAAAAAAAAAGAAAACTCAAAAATGAACAATTAATTGCAGGTTCCCAATTTTTCCATATCTTAATATTATTCCCACTTTAAAAGTATGCTTGTCTTGTATATTTTCAATATTTAATAAAATTCCATTGATTTATTCGGTAAACAACAAGACGGGGTCAAATATTGGGCTTGCGCGAGCGGCGCGTCAGCGGAGCGGTAGCGCCAAGCCCCTCTTATCGAGTAACACAACCAATTGCAGCTTTCGCAAAGTTTGGCAGGCTGTAGACGTCGGAGAGCGCTGCAAATAGGCTCAATCGACGCGCCTTGGTCGAATTGTGGGGGGTCTTTTTTTAAAGTTCGTCCTCCGATCCATATTGAAAAAGGTATTTCAAAAAAACTTTTTAAAAAAATGTCCGGTGTCCGGGTATATACCATCCGTCCGTCCGTCCGTCCATCCGTCCGTCCGTCCGACCATCCGTCCATCTGTCCGTCCGTCCGTCCGTCCGTCCGTCCGTCCGTCCGTCCGTCCGTCCGTCCGTCCGTCCATCCGTCTGTCCGTCCGTCCGTCCGTCCGTCCGTCCGTCCGTCCGTCCGTCCGTCCGTCCGTCCGTCCGTCCGTCCGTCCGTCCGTCCGTCCGTCCGTCCGTCCGTCCGTCCGTCCGTCCGTCCGTCCGTCCGTCGGTCCGTCCGTCCGTCCGTCCGTCCGTCCGTCCGTCCGTCCGTCCGTCCGTCCGTCCGTCCGTCCGTCCGTCCGTCCGTCCGTCCGTCCGTCCGTCCGTCCGTCCGTCCGTCCGTCCGTCCATCCGTCTGTCCATTCCGTCCGTCTGTCCGTCCATCCGTCCGTCCATCCGTCCGTCCGTCCGTCCGTCCGTCCGTCCGTCCGTCCGTCCGTCCGTCCGTCCGTCCGTCCGTCCGTCCGTCCGTCCGTCCGTCCGTCCGTCCGTCCATCCGTCCGTCCGTCCGTCCGTCCGTCCATCCGTCCGTCCATCCGTCCGTCCGTCCGTCCGTCCGTCCGTCCGTCCGTCCGTCCGTCCGTCCGTTTGTGCGCAGTGTTGCAGACACTTTGGCTGCCCCTGGGGCTGGGATCTCAACGGTTCTAAGGTAAATCAGGCCAAAAAAGTTCAAAGCACCTCTATTTTTGGCATTTTTCACGTTTTTTAGGCCAAAACATCAACTTTTTGGGTAAAAATATAGTTTATATAAATATTTGGGTTTTTTGCATTTCTTTCATTTCCAGCTCTATATTTATGCTTTTTACAGGCTTTTTTTGCCAAAAAAATATCACCATATAGGTAGTTTTGGACAAAGATTACGATGGTGTTGCCCATTTGCCTCCACCTGGTCTTCATGGGCTTGCACCAGGCCGTGGTGAACAAGCAGGTCATCATCAACTTCATCTCGAGGCATTTTAAAGGGTTTTTGGTCCTACAAACAGCATCATATAGGTATTTTCGGAAGTAGATTGCGAGTTCGGCACCCGTTTGCTTCTACCTGGTCTCCTTGGGCTTGCACCAGGCCGTGGTGAACAAGCAGGGCATCATCAACTTCATCTCGAGGCATTTTAAAGGTTTTTTGGTCCTACAAATAGCATCATATAAGTATTTTTGGACGTAGATTACGATTTCGGCACCCGTTTGCTTCTACATGGTCTCCTTGGGCTTGCACCAGGCCGTGGTGAACTAGCAGGTCATCATCAACTTCATCTTGAGGCATTCCAAAATGTTTTTGACCGCGGAGCGGCCCGAAGGGCCGCTTCGCGGTCTATAGAGGTTACTGAATTTTTGTCCTCATATATATATGTCCGGATCTGGAAATGCTGTCCACGGGCGAATTCTCAACGGATTGGGACAAACTTTTTTTTTCCTGAAAGGTAATGCTATTTTAAGAAGATCTGGAGGGGTAGACCCGGTTTCCAAGCAGTTGAAACATTACTTTTTTGGGTAAAAAGGCTTGAAAATTGCAATATAGAGTTTTTGCGCTGTATCACCTGTAATCTTGAGAATTGCACAGACAACTTGAGTTTTTTTGTTCACAAGTTGTATATAACGATTCCAAATATGTGCTTACTTTTGAAAATGGTTGAGAAACCACAGACTTGCCCTCTTGAGTGACAAACTTTTGTGCATGACAATAGCATCAATAATTAGTAGCAGCTGAACAGCTGATAATTGAACAGAACACTTGAGTTTTTTGTTCACAAGTCGTATATAACGATTGCAAATCTGTGCTTACTTTTGAAAATGGTTGAGAAACCACAGACTTGCCCTCTTGAGTGACTAACTTTCATGCATGACAATAGCATCAATAATTAGTAGCAGCTGAATGGCTGATAATTGAACAAAACACTTGATTTTTTTGTTCACAAGTCATATATAACGACTCCAAATCTGTGCTTACTTTTGAGAATGGTGGAGAAACCACAGAACTAAGCGCTCCGCGGTCACCTATTGCACTTTGCGCCATATACTTGTTGGCTTATACACAGCGCCATATAGGTAATTTTGGATGTAGCTTACGATGATGGTGGCCGTTTCCTCCAAACTGTTCTTCAAGGGCTTGCACCAGGTCGTGGTGAACAATCATCTCATCATCAACTTCGTCTTGCATCATTCTAAAAGATTTTTGGTCTCAGAAGTAGCACCATATGTAGATTATGGTACAGGTGCCCACTTGCGTCTAGCTGATATTAATGGGCTTCCACCAGACCGTGCTGAACAAGCAGCTCGTCACCAACGT
>JASANA010012033.1:0-46427 GCA_030248095.1 Ptycholaimellus sp. GST1_10 | reverse complement strand
GGAAGAGCGCCTGCACGAATTGCCAGCGCTACAATTAAGATAGGGGCAGCTACTGGAACAGATGCATCATAGCCGAGAGCACTTGAACAAAGAATGAGCAAGCCCAAGAAGCATGAAAAGAACTAAAGTGGTAGCGGAGACGTCCTTAGAGTTTACACACCTGCTTCAAATTTGCAAAAGCGAGTGATGTGTGCCTGATCATGAATTGCTGACAATCAAAAATTTGAATTCATCTTAAGCTGTACACTTGTATGCCTACTCATGCATTCCATCTTTAACAGACTGTTGGGATATGGTTTCTTTGACCAAGGGCTGTGATGTGGGTTGAAGAAACCTACAGTTTTCTAAGTTTCCCAGTCATTGCCAACAAGGAGGACTTATTTATGGGTGTAGGAGAAGCCATTCGAGGTTAGCTTCACTCCACCTTACAGAACCTTGCACCTTGCTGTGTGCAGAATACAAAACTAGGTTGGCACAAGCTAATTTTTGTTTTCACTCAAGTTTTTCCAGGGACCGAGTTGTACGCTATGCTATCGTTTTTCACGTGTGGGAGTAGACTAAAAATATAGTTAGATACAAATAGCCAAAAGGCCAAAAGGATACAATAGCCAAATTTTTGCGCGGCCGCAGGCCGCCTGCCGCGACGGGCAGGGCAGTCAGAGCTCCGGAGGCCGTAGGGCATGGGCGCGGAGGCCCCGGAGCGTAGCCTAGCATGCGAAGCATGCTAGGCAAAGCGTAGGGGCCGTAGCGCCCGTGCCCGGAGGCCGGAGGAGCTCTGGCGCCCTGCACGGAGCGGCGGGCGGCCAAGGCCCGCTTATACAGTTACCCCATTTTTCGTCCGTCTGTCCGCATATATATATATATATATGAGGTTGTGGTTCCGGAGCCCGTACTCCTCGGTTTTTCAATGAAATTGGCTAAAATTTTGCATGGAGGTCCGTCTAGGTGGTGGCTCGGGACGTTTTTGTGCGCTTGGCGCAATTTTGATTTGTTCCAGATTTATGATCAAAAAACCTCGAAAATTGGGGGCTCAAATTTCGAAATTTTTTCGAAAAAGTGCATTTTATTTTAAAATAGTATTAAACATTAAAATAGTATAATTTACTGAATCGAAACCTCAGAAAACAATTTTTCATAAAGGGTGAAAAATATTGGAAAAACATTGTTTAAGATATATTATAAGAATTAATATTCAACAATAGGTCTAAATGAAACATGACAACCTGCTAAGGATCAAGGCCGCGCATCTATTGGCGGCAGCCGATATTACCTTGTTACAACCACATGCTCTTACCTTGTTTACATCAGGCTGGTCTTAAAGCCTTAAAGATGCCTTCAAATTCAGCTTGAATTTATGACCCCGGTAAATTAATTCAATTAAAGCTCAAATAAAATTTGAAAATTTTGTTAGTTTTAAAATTAAAGTTTTAAAAAAAGTTTTAAATTTTGGAAAAAAACAATTCTGACCATATTGATAGTTGCAATTCTGAGTCTTTTTTAGCTTCTCGTAAAAAATGATTATCCACATCGAAAGTAATTCTCAATTTAACCCAGAACTAATATAAAAGGTACCATCGGCAAGCCGAAAGTAAGCTCTTTTCTCCCAAAAATCGACTGCCCGAGTATAAAGACCAGGAAATTTTCCTGCTACTAATGGAATCTGCTTGTGGGGCATTTGCATTTTGTTTTTGCGCGCAGTTCCAAGGCTCTTTTCATGCGCGCTCAAACAAAATACAGATGACACAGCAGATTCCATTAGTAGCAGGAAAATTTCCTGTCTTATACTCGGGCAGTCGATTTTTGAGAAAAGAGCTTCTTTGGCTTGCCATGGTACCTTTTATTTCCTCAACTTTAAACATGCAAAAGAATAATTGGGAAATTCCTTGGCTTTACACTCGGGGCAATCGATTTTGTGAGAAAAGAGCTTTCTTTTGACCTGCCGATGTACCAGTAATTTCCTCCATCTTACAAAATACAAAAATAAAAATGAATGCATCAGAAGGATTCGAACTTGCCTGCTTCATCCAGCTGCCCAATCGCTTACACCACTACACCACTGGTGCATGCGGGTCTCTAGTTTAACTGAAGGATTATGATTCTAAGTTAGTATTGCGCAAGTAAAGGGTTGGGGGGGATTGAATGAATACCTACTCTCGTTCATTAGCAGATGCGAAGCAGCAGGGCAGGGAAGAGCAGGGCAGCAGGAGTTCGGACGGCAACTTGTTCTTTGATTTTCTCCACAAAATACTCAGAATTTTAGGCTGTTCTCGCGAGTTTCGACTAATTCGTGCATGCTCTTGTTAATGCAACAAGAATTAAAGGATTGGTTGATCCTAGCGGGAGCAAGAACCTTATAATGTGGGTTCCCTAAAAACTCCCCGGGGAAAGGGGGGGCGGGGGGGGGGGCGCCCCCCCCCCCCGCCGCCAAAAGGAAATGCATTACGAAAAAGGCGAGACTGATTTTCTGTACAAAACAAACGCGAAATTTTATCGCTTTGATTTTATCGCTTTTATTACTCCACACTTTCAAACTACAAAACAAATGCTCCAACTGTAAATTATGCCAACAAAAGCGCAATCTTACAGTCTGGCTTTCTGAATAGGCCTTGGCCTTTATGCAATTAGGATGCAAAGCACTTGGGCCTTTACAAAGGCAGCAGGAGAAGCGTCAGATCATTCACTCCCAGCGCCTCTCCAAAGCAGAATGCTCCCCCTTATCCTGCTCAGTGCTCTGCTGGGGCTTTGCTCCTCCTCCTTGTCAGGCAATGGCCACGGGGGGATCATCCGCGATGGACTGCTGGCGGAGCTCCTGAAGGCCAACCAGGGCAACCTCAGCTCCAACATGCTCATCTCCCCCTTCTCCATCTCCGCCGCCCTCAACCTAGCCTATGCCGGGGCCGCCGGCAACACAGCCAAACAGTTCGAGGCAAGTGTCTTCTTTTTTTGCTGCTGGAGGAGCTCCTGAAGACAGAATTTGTTCTTGTTGTTTTCTTGTTTCTTGTTGTCAAACGCTGCTCTGAGAATCTTATTGAAATAATTTTTAAATGGCAAAATGTAAGAGTTTTTGTTAAATCTTTTAAAAATCTGGCATCGTCACAGGTGAAAATGTGATTCAGTTAGGCAAGGAAGGGAGGATTTTCAGGCCCTGTTCGAGAAGCATTCGGTGGCGGAGGTGGGCAGTAGGCTGGAGGACATCAAGGCGACGATGGACGTCCGCAACAGCAATTTCTCCTCCGCCCAGGCGCTCTTCGTCCAGAAGGACTTGGCCCTCAAGCCCGCCTTCGTCGCAGCCTGTCGCACCGAGAAGACCTGCGCCTATCAACAAGTCAACTTCCTGGCCTCCCTGAAGGTTGCTCGCCCTTGCCAGTCCCAAAAGGGGCTGCCCATTTGACTGCGGATGAAAAGCAAGGGCGAACTATCAGACCGAGGACGTCATCAACGGCTGGGTGTCCAAGCAGACGCAGGGCCGCATCGAGCACCTCGTCTCAGCAGCCGACCTCAACCGGGACACCAAACTGGCCGTCCTGGACGCCGTCTACTACAAGGCTAGTCTGCTTTATTGCTCCAGAAGATTGTGGGCCAAAAGGGTTGCCCCCTCTAGGGCGCCTTCAAGATCCCTTTCCCAGAAAGCGAGACGAGGCGGGCCGCCTTCTTCATGCCTCAAGCGCTGACTCTTGAGACGCTGCTCTGCTACCTCTTCCCCTTCCCCATCTGCAAGGTGGAGGGCAGCGTGGAGATGATGAGCTTCGGACGAGCTGTGGCCCTGCCCTACTACGAGAACAGCCTCCTGCAAGCCCTCGCCCTGCCCTTCAAGAGCAAGATGGGGGGCCAGGAAGAGTTGCTCATCGTGCTCCCCAAGCAGCCCGACAACCAGAGGCCGATCACCGATCTACTCACGCCTGATCGTATAGGCCTGAGGCATTGTTCGCGCCTGCAAAAGATGGGCGGTGCTTTGCAGTGGGACAGGAGATTTCCGGTGGTCTGAGGGAGCAAGAGGTGCTGGTACAGCTGCCCAAGTGGAAGGTGGAAACGCCGCTGATCAACCTGAACCGGCCGCTGCAGGCTCTGGGGCTCAGGGATGCCTTCACGGGGCGGGCAGACTTCTCCAACATCTTCCCCAACGCCTCCGGCATAGCCATCAACAAAGTCCTGCACAAGGCCACATTTGAGGTTTCCCAATGTTTTCTTCAGTCCTCCTCCGACCCAACCAACTCAGCTTTCCACCCAACCAGCACTGATGCCCACCCTCTTTAGCTTAGTGTGCAAGGGTGAGCCAAAATGAGCGTATCTTTGCGAAAGCAAAAAGCATAAGCAAAGAAACTAAGCCAGGTGTCCGAGAAGGGGTCGGAGACATCTGGCGGATCTGCCGCACAGTTTCAGCGGAAGGCTTCACTCGGTGGGCCTTCAGGCCCGCCTAAGGTGTTCACGGCCAATCGACCCTTCCTCTACGGCGTGGTGGTAAACAGGGCTGTCACCCTCTTTGCCGGCATCTTTGCCAACTGAGATTGCCAGTCTTTTTAAGCGCCATTTCTTGACAGTAAATTTTATGAGCAAAATAGCGAACAATGGCAAAGCAATGGGAAGTTGTCGATGTCGAATCTGCCACATATTTATCACAATATTCCTTGTGTAACTAAGAAGTCCGCATTTTTTGTGTTCGTTGGAGCTTCCGCTAATATAACAAATCTCATTCACTGCATCTTTTTCTTTGTCGCTTGAATGCAAATGGATGCAAACTACGGCAATTATCAAACGGGCAAGCTTCAGACGCAGGCCTTTTTGCATGCCTCCTCGGTGTCGAAATTGTTGGCATTTCCTGGAAAAAGAGCTGCTTGGTTGTGCTTGAGTTGGCCTGAATTTATGAAAAAACTGCGAAGCCTTAAAGCTGGGCTCAAACAGGACAAATGAGTAAATGTACCTATAGTTTAAAATACCCCAAAACAATTTCATTTTTTAGAGAAAAAGTTAAGAGTAGTTTATTCGAACCTGGAATATGAGTCGGAAAGAGGTAGGTTTTGGGTGATTTTTGAGCCGATAGAAGATAGTTTTTTAAAATTGTTCAATTATTAAGCCAGTTATTTGGGGCAGCGAAGCCAACCGCGACAGCCGCTATAAAGGAAGCGAACGCAGCCTGAGCCGCTGAGGTAGCCGAACCTCACAATCAAGGCTCGGCAGTTGCCAGATTCCTGGAATTGAATTACAGAAATCAGCCATGCGAATGCTGCTCAATCGGCAGATTTGAAAAAGCAACCAGAGGCAGCTGGCAGTCAGACTTGGAAAGCATTTCTGCCAGGTTTGGGCAAGCAGTCATGAGCGCTAGTAGGAAAATGGCAATATGGGGTAGCATTTTATTGGTTTTACCAATTGTTTGGCCGCATGGTTGTTCTCCAGCATTTATAAGCGGGCCAAAGCCGAATTAGCAAGTTTAACAAACGATCCATGCCAACAGCATCCGTGCTTTTTTTGCATCATCAGTGGCAGCAGGTGTGAATTTTTGGGTCATTTTCTGTTCAGGGCAGGGATTTGCATTTCCAAGCCTCCCTTGAGTGACCTAAAAATCTGTTTTTCAACAAACCATTCCAAGCAATTTCCCCTTCTCCGTTTGAAGCCATGATCAATGTAGTTGTAGGCATGCTGCTCATTCAACCAATACCAAAAAAGCGAGCATGTTTGCACAACTTTTTGGGCTCGCGAAATGTAGCATGAAGTTTCTGATAATGATGCCGCATTTCCTCTCAAGGTGTTTGCTGAAAAGGGTATAAAAATGGATGAAAATAAATGAAAGTAGAAGCAGTCTGGTGAAGTGTCAGAGTTGGCCGCAGTCTGAGATGACGATGCGCATCATAGGCTTGCCTTCTTTGGTGCCCTGGCGTTCGATCTGCTTCACGATGTTCATGCCCTCCACCACCCGCCCGAACACCACGTGCTTGTTGTCCAGCCAATCTGCACTATTTCATGCTGTTCTTCTGATGTGGAGAAAACGCTAGTTTTATGGGATCAGCTGGGATGATTTATGAGCCTAAATTGGTTTTGTCAAATTTCGGCAGAGCAATGTTTCAATTTTGGATTTGCTTTCCCAGCCCTGTGTATTTTTTTTGTAATTCAGTATTTTCACAAAATACAGAATTATAAAATACAGGCTATTTTGATTTTAAAAAACTGGGCCAATTTTAATTTTATTCTATTCTATTAGAAATCCTTTGACGCAGATACAATGTCCCAGCCACAATTATGAAGGAGAAGATGGCAAAAAGGGGTGGGAACCGGTCTGAACGGTGCAGATGAAGAATTGCGAGCCGTTGGTGTTGGGGCCTGCGTTGGCCATTGACAGTGTTCCGGGGCCCTCGTGGCGCAACTCAAAGTTCTCGTCCGCAAATTTCTTGCCTCAAACCTCAGCCTGTTGATCCCTTTGCGTTTATGGCAATGAAACAGAGTTTATGCCTCAGAAAACGATTGCGCAAGGATGAGGCTCCTTTTGAGCTCTTGACAGAAACTCCAGAGTGAGAACAGAGGCGGAGGAAGAACCGTATATGGACTTGCCGCCGGTGCCGTTGTGGTTGGTGAAATCGCCGCCTTGGATCATGAACTGAGGAATGATGCGATGGAAGCCACTGCCTTTGAACCCGAAGCCTTTCTCGCCTGCAACCAAGGCTATCTATTCTAATTTGCTAAAAATCCTAATTTCAAAAATTTCAAAATCCAATTTCAAAAAGTGTTTTTCTGGATAAGTCCGAGAACGAACTGGAGGGAGTGAAACATAAGACAGTGATTAGAGCGGATTCTGCAACCTATCTCAAAGCCTCTATTTGTTCCAAACTCCTCAAACTTCGCCCTTTGGGCCCTCGTTTCTCGGCCAACCTCCTCCACTCACCAACTGGAGAGTTTGCGTTGCAAAGAAAGAGAGGCCATCCAAAGAAAGAGGCCGGACCAGTGCAGAGGGCGCGGAAGTTCTCGGCAGTGCGCGGCACGACGTCGGCCCTCAGCTCGATGACGATGCGTCCGATGAGGCGAGGCCCAATCTTGATGTCCAGGAAGCACTTGGGGCGAGCCTCCCGCATCTCCACCGGCAGTTCCTCTACTGCTCCTGCTCCTGTCTCTGCGCCCTCTTCGCCCTCTGCTCCTGCTGCCTCCCCGCTAGCTTCAGCTCCGCCCGCCTCCCCGCCGTCTGCAAGTGCAGCCTTGATTTGCAAAATTTTAGAAAAATTTTAGCTAACCTATTGAAATTTATTGTTGTAAATTTTAGTGCCAGCTTTCTAAATTTTCATATTTTTTGTTTATTAATTGTAAAAAATTTTGCTGGCATTACAATTTTTCTGGGGGTACAAGATGAATTTGTGCCGACGGTTTATCTATCTTTGCAGATGCCGCTTTCCTCAAGCCTATGATTTTGCCAGGAAAGCTAAACGGAGAGGTAGGAGGGTAAAAATGATTGTGAGGAGGACCCTGGCCGTCCTTGGCGGCGCCGGAGTACTTCTTGAGCCACTCATCGTCGGCCCAGACGGGGCGCTGGCTCTTCTCGTTGGCCTTGGGCGGGCGGGCGAAGTTGACGCGGATTGTTCGGCCGAAGAGCTCGGAGTCGTTCAGGTTGTCGATGGCCGCCGCCGCGTCCCCCGCCGACTCCATCTCCACGAACGCGAAGCCTCTGCCAGAGAGATTGGGGGCAATGATTGATTGTTTTGGAGAATTTGAATTTTTTTAGATTTTTAGCTCTTTGAATAAAAATTTGGGTTGTTTTTTAGTGTGGGCGTAAATAGTTTAGGATTTTGATGGAAAAAAATGAGGGCCAACCGATGCTTGTTGTTCTCGTAGTCCAGAGGGATGGAGATGTCCACCACCTCGCCGAAAGGAATGAATGCGGCGTGAATGATCTGAAACAAGCCTTTTGAATTGAGCCCTATGAAATACAAAATTTCAATACCAAATACCAAGTCTTGAAAAAACAATTTGTTTCGACGAAAATGCAAGTTTGGAAGCACCTTCTCAGAGACATCCTCGCCAAAGCCGCCGCAGTAGAGCGTTCGTTTTTTGTTGTGCGGGAAATTAGTGTGAACTGTGGCCATCCTTCTCAGCTAAAGTGAGTACTGGCGTATTCTGCTGGAATTTTCGATATTGATACCAAAATTAGTGTCAAAGGCGAATAATTGTGGTTAAACAACATTTCCGTCTTGAAAGGAACTTTGAGAGGTGCGAAATGACTCTTAACCAAATTCTTTCGAAACCTAAAAAAATGTAATTGAAGGATCTTCTCTACATTAGAAAATGGATCTAAAGTTCATATGATACAAAGGATTGGTAACATATTCAGCAAAATCAGTCAAAAAATAATAGTTTAAAACGTCTAAATAGTTTTGCTCCACCCACCTCAACATGGCACATTCGAAGGCCTCCGCACACTTTTTCAGGCCCCTTGACTTGCTCAGCGCTAGCCTCCATCTTTCTGCGCATCAATACACAGCCTATGGTGGCCGGACAGGGCTACAAAGGAACCTTTTCTTCCCCGCCAGGCATGTGCAAAGGGGAGGAGCAGAGGGGGGCAGGTGAGAGGGGGGCTGGAAAGAAAAGTGAAGGTGGCGATAGTCCCTTCGGGGGAGGGGCGCTGGGTTGCCCCTGGCTACCCGTCCCATCAGCCTGCTAACGGAGGGTCTGTAGGAGGCCTTGTGAGGGAGGCCTTTTTCTGCTGGTCTCCTCTAGCACAGCCCATTTTCTTGAACCTCTGGCCTCTAATCGCTGGACAGGATTTGGTTGCCAGATTTCACGCTTTTAACTTTGGTATTTGACGAGTTTGGGGACTAGGCACCTGACTGGGAGAAGGCCCATTGAGTATGCGGTGAGCCTAAAAATTAAAAAGGAAAAAGCAGAATAAGAGAATGAAATCGCCAATTTTCTAAAATAACTTTTTGAATGATTTTTTTCAAATTTTGAACGCCCATCGAAGCCAATTAATTCTCTGAATCACCCAGTCCCTTCCTTTAAGCAGGGCAAAAAGCAAAGGAGGACGAGTCATAAAGTAGCCTCCAGACACTATAAAGTCCGGTCGCCACGGCAACCCAGGGCTCACAATCTTTCGCGCAACTCTTCACCTGCTAGCCCAGTGGCGGACAGGCCCTGGGGAATTGAGGGAGGGGACTAGAACTGACCTCGAGAAAGCTAGAAGACTAACTGGGGAGCCCTTGAAGGAGCTGATTGAACTGTTGCAGCTGAGGCAAGTGAGAAGAGAAGCGCCAAGATGCCGAACGAAGCAGTGAAGGTCATTGTTCGCTGCCGGCCCATGAATGGTCGAGAAAACGGCCTCAAATGCAAGGTTCGCTCCTTTCTCCCCTCAAATGCAAGGTTCTGAAAGGTGATAAATGAGGGCGATTAGGTGTTGTGAATAGAAGCTGCCAATTTGAAGAGGCAAGCGATTTGAAGAAGGCAGTTATGTTTGCCAAGAGTTTTGAAGCATACAGTGGTGTAGAATTATAGCAATAAGAATGTATCAATTGGGAGGGAAGTGCCAATTCTTTAAGCGCAATAACAATATTATAGTTTTCAAAAGCCCAAATTGATCGGAGACAGATCGAAAGGCATTTGCAGTCCGTGGTGCAGATGGATCCGAACAGGGCCCAGGTCCGCCTGGTGAACCCGGAGGACGGGAGCGATAAACCGTTCACCTTTGACTCTGTCTACTACATGGACTCCACCGCTGATCAGATCTACAACCAGATGGTCTACCCACTCGTCGAGGTTCTCCTTCCATCGCTCATGCTCCGTATTGGCAAAAAAACGTTTTTTCATGCTGGTCTCTAGTAGACACAAATGTTAACTAATCTCAATAATTCAGGCTTGCTTGCTATATAAACTTTAAGCTCGCGGTTTTTGCCCAATTGGAACTCAGCAAATAAACCTTTTATGAGTATAAATTTGGTATAAAATTAAAATTGCTTACAAATTATAGAAACAGATATCAGACAAACTAATATTTACGTGAGAAAACAAAAAAAACAGGCTAAAAACCGTAATTTTCAGAACGTTCTGGAGGGCTACAATGGAACCGTTTTTGCGTATGGGCAGACAGGCAGCGGGAAAACTTTCTCCATGCAAGGCGACGAAACCGTTCCAGCTCAAAGGGGCATCATTCCAAGGTTGCATCCAAAGTTCATTCAGCTTTACGGCAGATGAATGTTATTTGCAGGACATTTGAGCACATATTTGAGGCCACTGCTGCCTCGGACAATATGAAATTCCTTGTTCACGCTTCCTATTTAGAGGTTTACAAAATTTGGTAAACGGTTCTTGCTGAATGAAACATTGGTGTAGATTTACAATGAAGAAGTGCGGGATTTGCTTGGCAAGGATCTCAAGAACAAGCTGGAAATAAAGGAGCATCCTGAAAAGGGAGTCTACGTTGCAGGTAAGATAAAATAACTAAAATTTTCCTAATTGTAGTTATAGAAATTTTTTTTCGTTTTTTTTTCGGATAACGAAACAAATTGCACAATTTCACAAACTCGACAAAGCGGTAAATATGAAAATTTACAACTGTTTCAGATTTCCCGAAATTTTCTCGAAAAATATAATTTAAAATTCAATTTCTTTAAAAACCATCTAAAAACGAAAAATCACCTAACTCACCTGAATAAGAAAACTTTATATTGTCATAAATGCAGGTCTGTCCATGCACGCGGTGCACAATGTGGAGGAGTGCGAGGTGCTGATGCAGACGGGCTTCCGGAACCGTCATACCGGGGCCACACTCATGAACGCCGACTCCTCCCGCTCCCATTCCATCTTCTCCATCTACATCGAAGTCCTTGCATCCATCCATGCTCAGCCAGAAAATCTAGATAAATTAGGCTTAAACCACCCTAACGGCGTGTCTGACTAGGGAAAGAGGATAAAGTGGAGAGATGAAAGGAGGATGCTGGAATGAGGTTGAATGGCAGATGATGGAGTCGAGGGATGACGGGGAGCACATCAAGACGGGCAAACTCCACCTCGTTGATTTGGCCGGCTCTGAGCGGCAGGCCAAGACTGGTTGGCCCTTCTTTATCCTTCCATGCATCATCACGCCTTCTCAGATCCCCTCAACTTCTCCAGCTCATTTCATTGCCCTATTGGCCCTAATAGATTGCCAGTCCCAGCTCAAATGTAAACGGGCCGTAAAATAACGTAACGTGACATGACATAAACTACCGTAAAGTAACGCAGAGTTCTTAGACAGTGCCGTAAAGTTTCCAAAATAACTACGTTACTGTCTCAGAAATACTATTTTTATGCGGGAGCTGCGCGTCTAGGCTTTTTAATTGGAATCTTGAATATGTACTATGTTTTACGCCTAAAGTAGTTATTTTGCAAATTCTACGGCGCTGTCTAAGAACTTTGCGTTACTTTATGGTTCTCCAAGTTACTTTACGTTACGTTACTTTACGGCCTTAGAACTGTTCACCAGCTCATAGTCAAAGTTCACAAGCATGACATTGATCATCCACTGACCCATACAGTATTTAGCTGCACTATTCCAAAATTAGCACTTTATTAGAGGGCACTCACCGTCACTATACCAACTCTATCTAAACCTATGCCCTAAGCCTTAACCTAAGCTTAAACTTAGCGCAAGCCTCTCGGAAAGGAAGGCGATTTTTGTACAAGTTCAGCAATTAGCTGAGCCCCCACTGAGCAACTGGGTTTCCAATTCCTTCATAGAAACCCTGCCCTTCCACGGCAGATTCTTGGATTGCAGGAGCCACGGGCGCTCGGCTGAAAGAGGCAACAAAGATCAACCTGTCCCTGTCGGCGCTGGGCAACGTGATCTCGGCGCTGGTGGACGGGAAGTCCAAGCACATACCCTACAGGGACTCCAAACTCACCCGCCTCCTCCAGGACTCACTGGGCGGCAACACGAAGACCACCATGCTCGCCTGCATCAGCCCCGCTGACAACAATTACGACGAAACCCTATCCACCCTCCGCTACGCCAACCGCGCCAAAAACATCCAGAACAAGCCTAAGGTGATGTCGTGGGGGCCTGGTTTATTCGTACAATCACTTATAACCAAGGGCGGATATAGGATTTTGGTTCGGGGGGGGAAAATTTGGGACAAAATTTTAAATAAGACTAGATTAGACTCTGCGCGCGAAGCGCGCGAAAATTTTTTTGGACAAGATGTATCTAAAAGGGTGAAATTTTCCCCCTTCCTGGAAATTTCGGGGGGGGGGAATTCCCCCCCCGAAATCCGTTCGGGGGGGGGGGCATTTGCCCCCTTTTCCCCCCCCCCCTAAATCCGCCCTTGCTTATAACTCTAGACCTGCTCAATATTTTTGTCAAATTTTTGACAAAAATATTGAGTAGGTATTGAGTTATAGTTGATTGTGTTGGAGGTAGGAATGAATCACCCCCTGGGTAGTTCGGCCGTTTTTGTCTTGTGTATGAGTTTCAAATGTTAATTAGTGATATATAAGAATGGCCAACAAATATTTAAAAAACTTAATATTTGATTGCTAACTGGGCAATGTGTTGAGGAAATGAGTGAGAAGTTGGTTGTAGGTGAACGAAGACCCGAAGGATGCCCTGCTCCGAGAGTACCAGGAGGAGATCAATCGCCTTCAGTCCCTCCTCAAAGGCGGTGGCAGCTTACCTCCCGATACCGGTTATTTATAGCAATAGTATCCATTTTTTTCGTTTTTCCTTTGATTTAATGATTTTTCGATCTGCACCTTGCAATGTCAGAAATGTCTTTATCTTGAAGCAGCAGTGGCTGCAGTGGACGTAGAGACGGAGAAGGCAGCCATTCGGGAGGAGTTTCAGCGGCAGATCCAGGAAATCAAGGCTCAGCATGCCAACGAGCTTCAGTCCAATGCTGCTCTACAGGTCCCATTCATTTTCAGGGACTATACCAAATCCCTCCCATCAGCTCACTGCAAACTTGCCACCATTAGATGCGTGGCATTAGTTGCAGAGCTTTTCTAAAGCTTTTGCAGAAATTAGTGCCAGTTGCTGTTGGTATAAGCACAATGTGGTTTAACAATTAAAAGCTACCCGTAGTTATCCGCATAATTAGTTTTTTGTGCCTTTTAATGAATACATTCGGGGCCAGAACACTCCCGGACTACTTTTTGGGACCGCCCAAAATTTCCTTTTCCAAAATTTTTTTGGAGGCTTATCTTGGCTGTAGCGACCGATAGGGAGCTACTACAGCTACCACCATAAGTCGTGGAGTACCAAGGACTGACAATAGTACCAGGAGTAGGGCGTAGCCGGCGCAAGAACTTCAGAAAAACCCCCGGGAGTGTTCTGAACTTTCGGAAATGTCCGGGAGCGGGGTGGAGGGATACATTCGTTTATGCGAATAATTGGCATCAAAATATGCCAGGCCTCGAAAACTAGCTGAAATCTATTATCTGTTGATTGGCAGGAGGAGATGAAGAAGCTGAAACACGGCTACGACGAAGCCATGGCCAAGGTGGCAGGTGGAAAAGGCCTCACAGCGCCCAACTCATCGCCTACTCACGGCGCTGCCGTGGACACCAAAGAAGCTGTCAAGAGGTTGGTCTTTCCTCCTGGGGCAGGGCCAGATGAGACTCGGCCAGTAGCCTTCCTGCACAAATTGGCCAGAATTTCAGCTCAAATGTGGAGGCCATGGAAAGGTAACGGAAGTCTTTGAAACCCTTCTTTTACTTGCAGTCCCATGCAGAACAGTGCACAGCGAAATGTCCAGCATTAGTCTCTCAGATATTCTATCCGCAAGATTTCCTAATTTGAGAGCGTGTGTCTTTGAGAAGCTTTTAAACCCCTAAAGCTCTAAACTCACAAGTGTCTTTGACAAGCTCTTTACTCAGAAAATAGTTTTCGCCCACAAATCTAAAATAAATGAAAACAAAACAGAAATCCCTCCTTTATATCTGACTGAGAGAGCACAGTGTTCAGTTCCAGCCAGTCCCTTTTTTGGCAAGCCTTGGAGCAAAAGCAGGCCAATATGCAGGCTGGAGAAGCTGCAGCAGCAAGTGGTGGGCGGGGAGCAGGCCAGCAACAAAGCACTCAAGGACAAACGCCAGCGGCGGAGGGCTGAGGCTGAGCGGCGTCAGCAGATTCTAGCTGAGGCTCTTTCCAAGGTTTCTTGATTTGAAATCTGCTCGGATGACAGATGTTTCTTGCTTTTTCTGGGCACGGGTGCATAGGCCGCTTCGCAGAATCCTTGAAACTACGACTTCTAAGTCAAACTGGAACTTGTCAAACTTGTCAGACATGATGGTTTTCATTTGATTGGAAGTATTTGGCGCTGCTAGGTATGGTGGAAGGTTTTTGTTAGCGAATTAGCGATAGCTTACTTCAGGGATTAGCGTGTTTTGATCTGCTTGGATGTTTCTTGGTTTCTCTGGGCTCAAGGCTGAGCTCATTAACTCATCAATTTTGTCACATATTATGATTTGATTTTATTGGAAGTGGTCTATGAGGTAAGATGGAAGGAGAATTGACGAAAGCCTCTTTCCTGTTGGAGAATTGAGGAAAACTCGCTGCAGTGGTTGGCTTGTGAAAGTTAAAAAAGAATGCATGATGGATTGAAAGGTGGATGCTGACGATCCCATGCTGCACGTCTACAACAATGTCCAGGACAAACTTTCTGCCACCGCCAAAGCACTGGAGAGGGAAAAGAAAAAGGTGCGACTTTCATGTTACTTCTTTCGAGCAAAAAAGGAATACTTGGAAACAGCTCAAATTGTGCGGCCTAATCAAAGCCCTATTGAGATGGAACGTTCAATTTGAGGTGAAATCGCTGGAGCACGAAATCGCAGACCTGCAGAGCGAGTTTGAGCTGGATCGCATCGACTACCTCGACACCATCAGGAGGCAAGACCAGCAACTCAAACTTTTGCAACAGGTTTCGCAAGCCAAACCATTTAGATCTATCAGTAATCTCATTTAGTCAATTCATGATCAAAATAATGAATTTGGTTGATTCAAATTAGTTCAGTAGTTCACAAAAGATGAGTTTTGTACAAAGCTCGCCGTAACAAGGCTCGCCTTGATCATGGAAGAATAATATTAAAAATGATCTTCATTTATGCTTTGCTGGAAACTATAAGCTAGGATGATTTGCCAGATCCTGGAAAAGGTGCAGCCGACAATTCGACGGGACTCCAACTACGCCAACCTGGAGCGCATCAAAAAAGAAGCCGTCTGGGATGAGGATCTGCAGAAGTGGATCCTACCCGAAGTCTCGCTCAACCAGACCAAGCTTCCATCCACCGGCGCTGGAGGTTCTGTCCTATTGCCAGCAATATGGCCAATGAGCATAGCTTTTTGAGAATGTTTGTTTTTAACTCGTTTTAAAAACCAGGATTGTGGTCTTCATAACTTCTTTTTTAAGAAAAACTTGAATTTTTTGGTCATTCTTAAAGATATATCTTGCGACGGGTAAACTAATAGAGCGGGAAAAATGAGCGTTTGAGTGCTCTTTGCAGCGAGAAGCCTGACTAATGAACCTTTTGTGATAGCGCAAATCTGCAATCAATCAAATGAAAAATGAATCAAATGAAAAAGCAATTAACATAGGAAACATCTGGACCTCAGTCCTGTCTCGGATGAATAGTCCTTTTCCGCTCCAATGTTTAAAGGCTCTTGGGTTCTTAATGGCTCTTCGTGCCACGTCCTGCCTGGCACCTATTCCTTTTGTCATCTGGTAGAACAGCTGATTTACTATTTAGGCTCACTCTCAATCATTCTCCATCAAAGTATACCAGCCTATTCTCGGCCTATTCTTTGCCTACATCGGAGGCCTGGTTTTATCATTCTTTGGCCTTACATCCTTGCATACATCGTAAGACCTGTTTTTATCATTCTTTATCTGAGCCCCTCAGCTATCAGTCGGAATCATTTCCCTTCTTCACAATTTGCGACTGACGTCTTTCAAAGTTGCCTGGCCTTGAATGCTTGTTTATCCTCCCTCCCAACCCCTATGAGTTCTGGTGCTCATTGATCGGGCGCTCCTATTCTGGGCGAGGTGTCAGGCGGTGCTGCATCAGCTGAAAAAGGGCCCCCATTCCCCGCCCAAGAAAGCGACACAATCGGAAGTGCTCCAGGGTGCCAGGCACCGCTTTCCCTCACACCTGGCCAGCTGCTTAGGGCTCCAGCCAGCCTTTTGGGGGTGCCTCACAGCTGTTCCTAGGGTGTGCAAGATGAAGGTGGAGGAGAGAGCGCCCGTCTTGAACCCGCGTCCGATAACGGCCATCTTCCGATCTGAGGTCCACCTCTACAGGAAAGGTTGGTTCGGATTGGGTGCACCAAGGCTGGTGGCATGGTTGGGGTGATTGTCAGAGAGTTAATTATGTGGGATGAGTTGTAGGGCTGATCGAGGTAGTGGGAAGTTATGGCTTTGTCCGCCCAGTTTGTCGACAAGCGAGGCTAAGAATGGCTAAGAGTTTAGAAAGAAGAGGGCTCATCATTTAGGTTATTAAACTTTGGCTATTGGCTGCTCTGGACGTTGACTAAAACCTCTGCCATAGAGCGGAAATTTGTGGTTCATAGGTTGCCCTGTGCTAACTGGTACGGGGATTCTTCCTTAGGCTAATGGAGCTTCCGTTTCAGTGGCAGTAAATAGCTTCTACACTTCTACACTTCATCTTATTCACTCCACATACTTCGCAAAACTGCCGTGTCGTAAATGAGTCTTTTCACGCTCCGCAAAACTTAAATCCCTTTGCATCAATGTTTTGTTGTCCAATTCTCAAAAAACCTACAAAGTACACTAAAAAAGTAAACTAGTGTACTATTTTAGTAAACTAAAATACTCAGCAGCTTTTCGATTCTGCGCCAAACCCACCCAAACCTGCCAAAAATCCTCAAAAAATTACCCCCATCGCCATATTTTTCCCAAAATTACCATGTCCATCGCTGACAAAATTTGACAGGCATGATGCCGGGTGGTCGGGTGGGCGCCGGCGGTCTGAGTCCACGACCCAACGGAGCCGGCTACAACGGCCTCTTCGCGGAGGATGAGGACGAGGCGGAGTCCAAGCTCATCAACGTCCCTCAATTATTTGGCACTTCATGGGGGACAATTTGATGCGTGTTTGCAGAAGTTGAAGAACAGCGCGGCTCAGAACGCAGCCTCCAACTACTTCAAGGGCCCCCGACAGGTGGACGTCATGTCCAGGATGAACGGCAACAACAACCGCAAATATGGTACTTTTCTTGCCTTGGGCTGGGCTGCTGAGTCAAAGTAAGGCTTATGGGGTAATTTTACAACTTGAATTTGAGGCTACAACGGCGATTAAGGCATGTCCTAAACTTGTTCCGTCCATCTTTAGACCGTCCTAAACCTAAACCAAGGGCCAACAAGTATTCAATCCAAAACCTAAAGAATTGTTTGGTTCTAAGCATTTGCGTAGCGCAGATGATATTCCAAAACTTTCCACAAGACGAGAAAAAGATTCGAGCAACAGGAGCATCCACTCGCGACCATTGAGGAGTTTCGGTTGCAGAAAGTGCACCCTCGGCCTTCCCCACAGCTAAAAAAACCTGGGACAACCTCATGAACGGCGGCGTCATCTACACCAACGACCTCTACGAACGCAACTCTGGAGGTTCCAGTCCCCCCAACCTGTCCAACCTAAATTTCCTCCGTCGTTTTTAGGCCAATGCCTCAAAATTATCACATTTTGGAATTTATTTCTTTGTGCTGGAAAGCATAAGTTTAATTAAGGGATTGAAACAGGCAGCCCAAAACAGCCGGGCGGCCTGAGCCCGGTGGTGAAGAAGCCGCAGCGATTGGAGGCCTTGAGCATCGGAGAGGTAAAGAAGGGGCGGAAGAAGCCTCCTCCCGGCCTAAAAATGGACGGCCTCTTTGATTGATGCTCTTGAGTTTTTCATTTACATTGGCGCATTGTACAGTGTTCCTGCTTAGACAGAGTGAATGAAAGATAGGCTTTTACTGATTGCTAAGGAATATGACGAGAGCTCTAAAGCCGGATGTAGATAGGCTGCTGGAGTAATATGTTTTGTGATCGGGCTTCCCTGTTGTGACGGTCAATGAGGGTGTGTGGGCTATGCATTAAAGGCAGCATTTTCATCCAAGCTACAAACGCAACAAATCGAATGAGTAAACGCTGAATGCAAAATGCCAAGCAAAAGCAACGCTAACAAGTAAGCTACACTGCTACTCAACTGTAATCTTCTTGTTTCTCAAGGGCAGTGGAAATTTTGCTGAATGTTTCTTGAAACTCGAAATGTGCACACAAATAATAACCAAGTTGTAACTAATCAAATAATAACTGCTCAAATTAATGAAAAACAAATGCCAGAGGCAGACAAAATCGATTATTTCGCAGGAATTTGCCGCCAACTACATTCTTAATTCAGCATTATTCTGGTTTGCATGCCAAGCCTAGTCTGGAAAGAACTAGGATTCATCCAGCAAGGTAGTAAGCAGGGAGAGGGACTCGATGTGAGCATAGCGAAGGCAAAGCTTCTCTGCCTGCACCTCCAACAGCTGGGACTGGCCACTGCGCAAGTAGAGTCGCTGGCGGGCTGCCTCGTAGTGGAAGTCGTTGCTACGGAGGCTGTACCAACCATGCTGCGGCTTCCGAACGTCTGCAATTCATTGCACCACTACCTGCTAGTTAATTCTTTCCAAATTTCACAGAGCAGTAGAACTTCAACATTTTTAGCCGAGGAGAGGCTCAAAAAGTTGAAGTTCTGCAGCTCTGTGAAATTTGGAAAGAATTAGCTGTGCAGGAATTCGGTGGTTCACTGCTCGATTTCTCCTCGCCTTATAGCTGCAGTTTTATCCTACCCAGTTAAAAAGCTGACTGCAGAGCAAATTTCAGAAACCATAGTTTTGAAAAGCAGTGTAAAAAAGGAGTCTTTAACTCTTCTTTGCCCGCCCCTAGAATGATATTCTTTGTCATGCCCTTTGTCTTGACTGGCAGCTACTTGAGCAGCTAACGCTCCAATTGCGCTCTCACGCGCTCCCTATCCAGTAGTAGGGCCTGCAGACGCAAGCCTTGCAGCTTCAGCTCCAGTAGGCGCAGTTTTGCTGCCTTTCCACTCGCCTCCTCTTCCTCGGCCAGATCGGGCAGCGAGTTGCATCTGCATGAGGGCTCAATTACAAGAGCACAAAAATTGTGTTTCAAAAAGTGGGAAACCGAAGAACTATGGGAGGCGGGGACTCTGGCTGGCGAATGTCGACGCAAATCTGACAGCTCTCGCAGCTGGTTGCTCTGAAAAGGAATTGCAACCGTTCCGTCTAATCGGGGGAGTGCTTTGGCTAAAAGTTAGGGCAAATTGGTAACAGAAATTATGTAACAATATTTGGCAGCCAGAACGAATGCAGCGATTTCAACTGCTCCAAATGAGCTTATGGTAATGTCGTCAGCCAAAATCGGCCCACGTAAATTGAATCCCTTAGTAAAAAGATATGGTTCAAATAACGGTTTCGTCCTGGTCATTGACTGATAGAGGGTGCTGTGGTGAAAAGCTGACTTACGGGCATTCGGTTCGAAGAGGAGGATGATCGATTAAAAAAATATCAGAAATTTAAAATCATACTCCATGGTTTGAGCAATGGTTGTATGACGGGGCGAGGAGGGTGGTGTAGGGAGCGGCGCTGAGCTGGCAAAGCTGAGGCCGGAAGTGGTTCTGGTGAGTCCGCTTTTGCTCACCGACCTGGGACGACGGTGGAGCACCAACGCCCGCCCTATCACCATCCCGGATTCTTGCCTCATCTTTTACCTCCACCTCTAGGAACAGCAACGCCTTTTCCAGATCTGAATCAGCAATGATTTTAAATATGAATCAGCAAAAATTTAAGTAAATAAACGATTATTTTGCCAACAAGGTATTCTCGGCGGTTGCCAAGATGCGCGGCCTCACCTCAAGACACCACCTAGATGAAAATGCATGCCAAAATTCAACAGATTTCAATTAAAAAACCATGAATTATGCATGTTCCAATTTTTGAAACATCAAGATTTGGGGTTTTGACTATAAATCGAGAAATTCTAAAATTTTTTAAAATTCCTTTTGCCAGCTTCAAGATATTATTTTCACGGATGTACACACCAAAAATCAGCTAATTTCATCGAAAAACCACGGACTTATGCATGTTCAAATTTTTGAAACATCAAGATTTTGGGTTTTTGACTATAAATCAATTAATAAAAAATATTTCGAAATTTCCTTTAGCCAGCTTCAAGATATTACTTTGACGGATGTACCTGCCAAAAATCAGCTGATTTCATTGAAAACCCAGCGATTTATGATTTTTGTTACTTTGAAACATCAAAATTTTGGGTTTTGGGCAAAAAACGCAAAATTACGTCAAGCGCAAAAAATGGCCTGGAGATACCACCTAGGCGGACTTTCATGCAAAAAATTAGCCAATTTCGTTGAAAAACCGCGGAGTACGGGCCCCGGAAAGACACATATATATATATACTAGTAATATGGGTCAGTGGCCGCGCTTCGCGCGGCCACTTTTCGTTCCTTCACAGCATATGAAATCTTATAATCCAATCACTGGTGTCTGCTGACCACAGCGCCAAAAATTATTGCAGAAAAGTAATTTAATCTGTTTATCAGCAAAAATCAAAAGATCTACCAATCAGAAAAAAATTGTGATCAATGCTGATCATTACTGATCAATGACTGTCAGCTGTCAGTATCGCAAGCAGTCAAAGCCACCTCTGGAATGGATTGCATATCCTTACTAATAACTACTTCGCAATATCAGCTCACTGAGTAGACCCAAAATCACGAAAATTGACTTTACTCATTGACATTTTTGAATATTTTAATCTCAAAAAAGAGAAAAAGTAAATTAAAGGTCTTAAAAAGAATTGTTTGGCCTTGAATTGAAAAAAAAGTCCGACAAGAAAAGTCAAAAATTGAATGAGCTACAAAGGAGTAAAGTCAAAAAAGGGGCAAAAATTGCAAAATTTGACACGTTTTCAACCATATTTTATTTTTAAGGAAAAACTGCGAGGACGAGCGGTGATATTTTGCCAATCTTGCCGAGATCTGTCCAAAATGCTATCGTATGCCAAGATAGGTTGAGAATCCAGACCCCGCCGAGACCCCTCCAAAAATGGCATCACCCGTATTATATAAGATATATATGCGGACAGACGGACGCAAAAATGGGGTAACTGCTTAAGCTGGCCTTGGCCGCCCGCCGCTTCGGGCAGGGCGCCAGAGCTCCTCCGGCCTCCGGGCACGGGTGCTACGGCCCCTACGCTTCGCCTAGCATGCTTCGCATGCTAGGCTACGCTCCGGGGCCTCCGCACCCATGCCCTACGGCCTTCGGAGCTCTGACTGCCCTGCCCTCCGCGGCAGGCGGCCTTCGGCCGCGCAAAAAATTAATTGGGAAGGAATATTAACGGTTGGGAAACAAATAAGCAGAGCAATTCGCATTCGATGTTTATGGAGAAGCAAAGACACAAGTGTATACTAGGAGAGTGATAGCAGAGGAACGGGATGCAGCGAAGTAACTAGGCAACCAGGGGCTGAAAAATGATAGATATTCAGCAGGCTTTCGCTTTCTTGCCTTTCATACTCGAGTTTAGTTTGCGGTATGGGTTCAAGGTTTTGTAGTTATAATCGCTGGTTATAATCGTGTTTGTAGCCTAAAAACGAGAAAATGGCTGACAAACAGGCAAAAAAATTTAACCAAGTAATACGTTGCAGTTCTTTTTGCAGCTTATTTCCAGCCATTGTATACATTTCATACATTGCATTCACAACAACAAAAGAAACTGATGTGAAGCAAACGGTCACTACAATGTTGTAAAATGAAAAATTGGCGCGGTAAGAAAACCTTTAAAAGTATGCAAATATTTAGGTCTTGTAAGATCCAATGTGCCAGCAAACACAGGCAAACACACAAAAAAGCTTATGATACATTTCACTTTCATTTATGCATAGTGATCAGAGAGAAATTAGACGATTTTAAGAGACTAAATATATCTGGTACCATCGGCAGGCCAAATGTGGGTCTCTTTTCTCCAAAATTTGGAATTGCCTCGAGTAAAAAGTCAAGGAAATACAATTTCTACTAGTGGAATCTGCTGCTTGGACAGTTGCATTTTGTTTTTGGCGCGCAGTTTAGTGTCTCTTTCCATGCGCGCCCAAAAACAAAATGCAGATGACGCAGCAGATTCAACTAGTAGAAATTGTATTTCCTTGACTTTTTACTCGAGGCAATTCCAAATTTTGGAGAAAAGAGACCGACATTTTGCCTGACGATGGTACCAGATATTTCGTCCACTTTTAATATAGTATAAAATGTAAAAATACAAATTTTATATTGTTGGTTATACATTTAGTTAAGATTTTATTAGATTAAAAAAAGTTAATAAAAAACTTATTTAAAAAATATAACAAAAAGCAAAAATCCAAAAATGAAAAATATAATGAAATTTCATTAGCAAATTAACATATTTTTGAGAAAATTTCTTGACTAAAACTCAGGGAAATCGATTTTTTGGTCTGCCGATGGTACCACATATTTCTTCCACTTTTAAGATAAAAAAAACTAAAAAGTTGCCTCAAAGAAGGGTTGAACCTGGTCATCCCTGAATCGAGTCCAATAGACAAGCCACTTGACCACACAGCCGCATTACTTCCTTAGTAGACTTAGACCATATTAATTGCACAGATTTATCATTGCACCTTGCCGATTGATGCCTTAAGTACAGGCCGATTCAATACCTACTATCGTCCATTGAATAGATGCGGAGGAGGAGAAGAAGAAGGAGAAGGAGAAGGAGAAGGAGTTCGGACAAATAATTTTTAGTGATTTTCTAATGATTGCTGCAAGTTTTGGGCGATTTCTCGCGAGTTTTGGACAATTCGATGATGCTCTTTCCAATGCAATAAGAATCAGAACGATTGGATTCTTCTGTGAGGAGCAGGAGCCTTATCAATTTTAAGATCTAGCAATAACCCCGAAAACGTACACCTGGGTCGAAAAGAGGGGCTGGGCGCTGACGGTCGCTATGCTCCCTCGCGCCAGCCCAATTTGGGGACAACGCGGTCAAAATCGGATTCAAATTCTAAACCTACTGAAAAAGCCCCTCGCACAGGCCTTCAAGCGTCAAGGAATCGACAATCAAAACACTCCACACTCAAAAGTAAGAGGAATCGAGTAAAAATGTCAGACTAGCGTCAAATTGGATGCATTTAAAGCGGCCTCCATTCCTCCCGCCTCTTTCACGTGCAGCATGGGATCATCATTCCGCAGCTGAATGAACACAGTCAGATAGGTGGCCAGCAGAGATGCGATCTGCAAGCCTATTTCTGTCAGCGCATAGCCTTAGAGGGGGGCTTGAAAACCGTCAAAAGAGTGCTCTTGTTGATGGGTATGCAGTTCCAGATGCTGAGTCCCAGAGTGGCCCCGGTCAACTGGCGATGAAAGGCATTGGCCAAATTGAACTCCTGCATTTCTCAGCTTATTTCTGGATATTTTGATTGCTGAACAACCTTGGAGCGAAAGTGAGCCTCTGCTGACAGCGCCAGCATCAACTCTTCCAGAGCGCCGCTTCTGACATGTGCCTGCAGTTACAGATGCACTAGCGATGGACTATATCGTGCCTGATCTCACACCACCTTTCACTACCATACTCTCATTTAGAAAGACCACATCTATCTAAAAATGCAATAAAATCAATGAACCTACCACTTCCTTTTTCGAGACTGTGGTATGTGTGGATTAGGTGAACCTCTCTATGCAGCAGTGCCGGCATCAGCGTAAGCAGGGCCAGATTGAGGCAGTTCTGAATGGAAGGCACCAAAAAGTAGGTCAGCATAATTCGGCAGCCTTGCATGACGCAGAGGCTCTGGAAAAGTTGATTGGGCCTCCTCATTTCGCCGCAAACAGTCACTTTATGGATAGTAACTTTGAACGCAAATTTTAGCTTCAAAATTCAATTATTGTTCCGTTAGCCTCATGAGGGTGAACTTCCAAGGCACCAATTTTGTCACCCTGAAAATGCAATACTTCTGCTGAAAATTTTTAAGGCCAAACATGCTTTTAAGACGCAGAATCTGATAGACTCGAGATAGGCTCTATGAGGGGTATTCCAGATTTGAAAAATGAAGTTTCTCTGATTCGAATGACTTTGTGCCACAATCCAAGGCAATTTAGTTCTCATCTCTGTGCCCCAGCCGTTTCCCAAAAAACGATTTTGTTGACCGGATATGGTCACTTTTGTATCATGCACTTTTTTGGGCCTTTGAAACCTGCATTTTCAGTTTTTTGAAAATTTTGACTAAAAAATTTTATATGAGTGTGGATCATTATATATCAATCGAAAGGCAATTTGGAAACAAAAAAGGTGGCATACTTGAATTTTGCCATAAATTGTTCTAAAAAACGTAATTTTGAAAAATCAAAAATTTTGGTTTTTCAATTTTGGCACAAAAAAACTGATAACTCAAATTTGAGTGGTTCTGCCAAGGGGTAGACCATAACCACGTTAAAATTCAGATTCTTGTGGTCATTTTGATATATAACTCGTTAGGTTTTGGTCTGACACCATCAGGAATTTTTTCGATTGAAAATTTGAACTCAACATTTGGCCCTATGTTAAAGCATAGGCAAAATTTCCGGAAAAAAATTGTTGTCTCAGATTTCCATTTTTACAGCCTAAATATCTTCTTTAGGGTCCAATACACCCTACTGCCACATTGGTTTCCTTTGTTTTAGTTCAAAATGCGTAAATCCTGAATCGACTATTTCCTATGCTTAAGCATAGGACTTCCCAGGCTTCAACAAATATTTCTCTGTAGCAGCTGAACGGCTAAGAATTGCACACAAGACTTGAATTTTTTTGTTCACAATTCATATATTCTGATTCTAAATCTGTGCTTACTTTTGATGTTTGTTGAGAAACCACCTACTTGCCCTTTTGAGTGACGAACTCACATCCATTCAAAGAAGAGGGCAGAAAAGCAAGACTGTGGTTTCTCAACAAACATCAAAAGTAAGCACAGATTTAGAATCAGAATATATGAATTGTGAACAAAAAAATTCAAGTCTTGTGTGCAATTCTTAGCCGTTCAGCTGCTACAGAGAAATATTTGTTGAAGCCTGGGAAGTCCTATGCTTAAGCATAGGAAATAGTCGATTCAGGATTTACGCATTTTGAACTAAAACAAAGGAAACCAATGTGGCAGTAGGGTGTATTGGACCCTAAAGAAGATATTTAGGCTGTAAAAATGGAAATCTGAGACAACAATTTTTTTCCGGAAATTTTGCCTATGCTTTAACATAGGGCCAAATGTTGAGTTCAAATTTTCAATCGAAAAAATTCCTGATGGTGTCAGACCAAAACCTAACGAGTTATATATCAAAATGACCACAAGAATCTGAATTTTAACGTGGTTATGGTCTACCCCTTGGCAGAACCACTCAAATTTGAGTTATCAGTTTTTTTGTGCCAAAATTGAAAAACCAAAATTTTTGATTTTTCAAAATTACGTTTTTTAGAACAATTTATGGCAAAATTCAAGTATGCCACCTTTTTTGTTTCCAAATTGCCTTTCGATTGATATATAATGATCCACACTCATATAAAATTTTTTAGTCAAAATTTTCAAAAAACTGAAAATGCAGGTTTCAAAGGCCCAAAAAAGTGCATGTTACAAAAGTGACCATATCCGGTCAACAAAATCGTTTTTTGGGAAACGGCTGGGGCACAGAGATGAGAACTAAATTGCCTTGGATTGTGGCACAAAGTCATTCGAATCAGAGAAACTTCATTTTTCAAATCTGGAATCTCACATTTTGAGCCTATCAAATTCCGTCTCTTAAATTGTCGCTTAGCCTCCAATTATAAGGCCACTTTGCCTCAGAATCGTCATGGCCAAGGCTCTGACGATGCAAAAATGATGGATGATGCAAAAATGCTAAAAATGTTTTCTAATCGTCTTTTACCCTCAAATGGGACGGCCCTAAATGCGAGCCTATGGGAGGGGTATACGCAGATCGAGGCTAAATCTTGGCATGTTGGCTTTCCAGTGGTTTCTTGATGAACACATCAAGAATTTTCCAAATATTTATTAGTTTTTCTTGATTTATGGTTAAAAACCTAATATACCATTGTTTTTAACAAACATAAATCAATTTTTTCAATTGGTCTTGTTTTTGTATTTAGATGAGTCCACGCATCTCTTGGCGAAAGCCGAGAATACCTTGTTTGGCGGCTAAATGAGGATCTGTACTGTGGTACCTTCCTTCGCTGACATCATTTTGTAGAACTAAAGCTTGAAGAAACCTCCTTGAAAGAGTTTTCAAATTAACCCATAACCAACCAGATAGTAGATATAGTAAAAGGCGCTGAATGTGTAAAATGAAAATAAGTAGAGAAGGTGATTGGAGAAGCAATCGTTGGCTCTGATTAGGATTTTCGTCAGTTCCCCATGACGATAATATGCATACTGAATGCTCGTCAGTCTTGGCTCCAGCTACAAATGTCGCAGATCATCTACTCATTAGATTAACTGAATAGATACATACTTTTGCTTCATTTTCCTGCCTGAACGCAGCTGTGAGAACGAGGACCAGGAAATTGAAGTAGAACAGGGCAGCCACCTGACCTAGCATAATCCAGACGAACACCGGTTTCCAGCTCCATCTGGATAACGTCATTGATCTATTTAATATCCATGCTCAGAATAGAATTGAAAATTGAATCTCTAAAAGCCATAAATAGCACCCAAAAACCAGGCCTAGAGCTATCGCTGTTACGAATTTTTGGCCGAGTTTTTGATCTAATTTTTTATTTTTTATTTTTATTTTTTAAAATTTTAATTTCAGAGTTGCGCTTACTGTTGAAACTGGAATAGCAGATCCGAGGGATCCTCGCTCCCATAATCACCGAAATATAAGTTGTAGCCGATAAAGCCGCACTGTCCTGCTGTGAAAACAGCAAACAGAGCATCCAGCAAGTAGGGAAACGTTTGCTCAGTCAGATTTTTCTCCGCGGCCATCACAATTTTTCGCTCCACGTCAGATCTACAGAGCCGAATATCTCCCAAACCAGATCTAGAAGCAGCAGAAATTGATAAACTTACAACTGCCAAGCAAAAAGTAGGATGATTTGCAGGAATACGAATATTTGGCAAATGTGAAACATGCCGCCAGCAAGATCTTTGATTGGATACTGCAAGTATTTCAATAAAAATTAGGGAAAAGGATGAAACTGTGAACGTAATAGAATGTCAGCGTGAACGAGACGAGTGTGAAAGCAGAAAGAATGCAGAAACAGATGCATCGGATAGCCTGAAAAAACAGCAAAACTAAATTAAAAGCAACATATGAGAATTCGGTGTTTGTGAAAACCTTGAACAACCACCTTTCAAATGGATCAAATCGCAGACCAAGCAGATTTAGAGCGAAATATAGCAGCTTAGGTCTGCTGGACATGCTCCTGTGCACTAGCGAAAACTTCTGGTGATAACACTTGAATGCTTTTACCAAGCTGACTCTTCAAAGCGGGGACAAGAGAAAGACACTTTTCTAGATTGATATTTGATCGACCTCCCCTGCCCCACCATTGTGTTTCATCACAAAAGGTGACGGCAAAAGTTACTGGCAAAATGGGGGGTATGGAGGCATGGACATGTTTTCAGGAAGGTCATTGCCTAAATGGTAGAAGAGAAGAGGCTGGGAAGATGGAAGTGTGCTCTTGGGTTAATGCTCACCCCAAAATAAGGGATGTACGTCAGTCAAAGAGAAATTGATGAAACTGTTCTTAAATATATTATTATTGACTATCGCCGCTAAGTTTGAGGCCTTAAAAGTCGTTTTAAAAATTAACTGTTATGTGACATAGTTAGGCTTAATTTTTCTGCTGCTGTTCTGCTCCTTTCCCCACACGATTAGCCTTTGTGCCGGCCCGTTTTCCACCGCGTACTCGCATGGCAACTGTTACATTTTGTTGAAGGCCATTGGCTTTCATTTCATTTTTAGTTACGAAAATTTTCGGCTTATTCTGCACCATGCAAGTTTTAAAACTATTTCAAGTATTTTTTTCCTACTATGACCTATCATCCTTTATCAGCCCGCATTTTGTCCACCAGAGACTCGAAGACAACTGCCAAAAATGTGCAAGAAAAGCAATTCGAGAACCACTGCTGAGTGTCCTGGCTTATGGAGATTCAAGATAATCACAGGGTTAGATAAACGCATGTGCCCGAACACGGGTCCTATCCTCTAATAATTTGAAAAACGTAGCGTTGGCACTGGGGATCCTTCAGGTCCCAGACCGGGCAGGGCCGCTCTTTCAGCGGAGGCCTGGCCCTTGGAGGCATCCGCAAGGCCTCCTGCCGCCTCAGCTCGGCCCAGTTGACGACGCCGCTGCAGTCCAGGCCCTCCAAGGGGCCGCCTAGCCAGACGAGGCCCCTGGCGTCCTTCGTCTGCGAGCCAGAAAGGCCGATCAATCAAGAGATGGGCAGATTGAGGTGGAACCTGAGCCAGCCAGCAGGCTAGGACGCGACTGCCGGGGCTCAAGCTTGGCTGCTCCTTGGCTCCTGTCCCTTGAGCCATCGCCAGGAAGAAGAAAGCTAGGCGGAGTTTGGCCGACATTTTGACGGCCACTCTTTGCACTTCCAAGGGAGGCAGCTGCGGAGAATGCAGAAGTGGCACCAGCAGCTACTTGAGCGGAAAAAACACCAGCTAAATGAGGCTGCAATGCATGGTTTAGGACGGCCTGAAGTGCCTCCGGGAGCGGAAAACAAAACATGAGGTGATGCAGCGAATTGCAGAAAACGAAGACAAAACTACTCATAACCAAAACAGCACAGTATTGTTCTGACCATTTTGCGTGCCATCTTATAACTTTAGTTGTAACCCCAATCAATTTTAGTCATCAAAATTAAAAAATATTGCTCGAAAATTTCAGTCAACCTTGACAAAACTAAATATCTTTGTTTCTTTGTTTTTAATCATCCAGTAGCAGAAACTGGGAAACAAGCAGCAGTTGCATCACTGCATGCTGAGAAAAGCTGCCACGCCACCCTTGTTTAAGAGTCCTTCTCAAAGGCAAGACTCCTTCGTTTTCAGGTAAACTGAAACTGAGAATGAAGAATGCATTTCAATCCTTGACAAATGGTTGACTTTCAAATTATTTTGGAATAGGGTAATCATTTTGCTCAAAAATTAAAACTGAACATTCTCTAGGGAGAAATTTCAAATTACAATTTTATAAATCGATGCGATGAGATGCCTAAATGCTGCACTCTAATAAATATCGGGAAAACGACGTTTGTACGCTTTTTGAGCTGCTCTGTTTTTGATACTTTAGGCGGTTTATATTAGCAAAACGAGCCATCTGCTGACGCCAGGAGCTGGTGAACAATTAGCGATCCCAAGGCACAGCCGATAATTGGGACTGAAAGGTGGGCGGGAGATGTGAGCCAGGCCACAAAAGGACCGCCTGGCAACAGCCTCATTCCGCGGCGTCTGACGGTCATTAGTTGGAGCCTTCCTCCCCCTCAGCAACCATCTTGACTCACAGTCACAAGGTCTGCCATTCATTCTACCATCGCTGATCCCAGTGGACTACTTTTACAGTATGTAGATTGTCTGTCCTCTGCCGTTGGGAGTGGGCATACTAAAGGCCGCCATTGCAGAGGGATAGGCTGGGAAGGGAGCGATGAGGCGGCTGCTGCTCTGCTGCTGCCTTGTCTGGCTTCGGGCGGATGGAGGCAACATTCCGGGCACCTACTGCGTTCGCGACGACACCACTGGCACAGGCCAGTTTTCATCCTTGAGTCGCTTGTCCTGTCTAGTTCACGGTGAAATGATAGTTTGGCCCGCACATGGGTCTCCTTTACTTCGAGGTTTTGCAGAAAGATTTAGGGATATCTTAATATTGTGGGCGTGACATGTCCTCTTAAGGACCTCTTCAGCGTGTAAGGAGATAATGTCAAGAGCTCTTGAGTGTCAGGAGATAATTCTTTAAGCCTGTTTGAAAACTTTTCAACTCTCTAGCAGTTGTGAAGTACATATTTGATTGGTCTGATTTATATCAGAGATTGCTGTTTGCAAAAAATCGGTTTGATATTGAAACAAGAGTAAAATGCTACAGCATGAGCAGCTTATGAATTGCCAATCATCAAAAAGAACTAGACAAGATGTGACAAAATGATGATAAATTTAGTTTTAAATTATAAACCATTTTGAGTTAAAAGTTTAAAAGCTTCATCTACAAAATCCACTGATCATTCATAAGCAGGCGGCAATTTATGGCAGGAAACCAGTCACCTAGATTATTGCAGTTTTTGTTTTGTCTTCAATTATTTGCTTAAATGATAATTTACTTGTTAACTTTATTTTAAAGCCTTTTACAAAATGAAAACAGGTCAAAGTTAAACCAGATTAGCTAAAAATAAAAAAATTCATCATTTTGCAAATGCCAGCAAAATTTATCTTTACCTTAGCTATTTTCGATTTAATTTCAGTTTGTTTGGTTTACTTTTTACGCCTTATTTTGTAAATTTATAATCTTTATAATTTATTTATTCAAAAAATTTCTTCGATTTAGATTAAAAGCATCTAATTCATTATTTATATTTTCTATTTTATCTTTCACTAATTTTGTCCTCTTTGTGCCAAAATTGCCGCCTGCTTATGAATGATCAGTGGATTTTGTAGATGAAGCTTTTAAACTTTTAACTCAAAATGGTTTATAATTTAAAACTAAATTTATCATCATTTTGTCACATCTTGTCTAGTTCTTTTTGATGATTGGCAATTCATAAGCTGCTCATGCTGTAGCATTTTACTCTTGTCTAGATCTTGGCCATGTGGATGGTATATTTACTTGCCACATGAACAAGGCTTCAAACAGTTATTATTGGGGAAGAGCCATCGCTTGGTCTTTTTTTTGTCTGGAGGCAAAATTTTCCTTGTTTGTTCATGGACTAAAGCGCTGTTGCGCCATAGTTAGGACAAACAGATATTAAAACCTATTGCATGCAAGCTAACCTGAGCATCAGTTTATAAAAAACTGCGCAGTTTCACTGAAATGAAACATAAGGAACTTGGGTAGAGCACAAAATCGAAATAAATTGCTCTCAAAAACGTGAATTGATTGGGAAATTTCTCCATATAACCTGTGGCAAAAATAGCACCATTGGAAAGCTGAATCAATTTGCCAAAACACGTAATTCATAGTTTTTTCTATTTCGCTTTTGTTGTAAAATGGCATCATGTCAAAATTTGGAATGTCCCTATTTTTGCAGGTTTCTTCCATATTTTTGCAAATATTTCAAATTCTAAGCTCTAAATCAAAATTTCAAGAATTTTGCCATCTGGAGCACACTGAGAGCTTTCGATTGATGTATATATGTCGTAGGGTTCAACCTACCAGTCTTCCAATCAATTCGGTCACACGCAACCATGCAAAAACTCGATCACCCATTCATAACTAGGGCGCTGTCGCGCCCTAGGACGGTTATTTGGGGCGTGTGAAATATTTCAGTAATTATGCATAATTTTGTCGCTTTAGCCTCTGCTTCCGAATCTAAATGCCCAACTTTGTTCCAGTTGCGGCGTACAAAGTCAAAAGTCCGTCTCCTTGGCAGGACGACGGGGGAAACACCTGTTTGGTGGTCTGTGAAACGGGTCTCAATTTCTCACTCCCATCCTCAAATACAGCCGCAATTGCAAACGCTACAGACGCATCCTACGTGAACGGTCAATGGATCTGCCCAACGAACGTGGAATATCTCCGGACTGGGGGGCTTTGTCTGCACATCCCTTTCTCCACCAGCCTCACTCACAGCACCAAAAACCGTAGCTATCTTGTCGACTATTGCTCCGTAAGAACCTCTTTACAGTATCCTGGACAAGGTTACAGCTATGCCATCACTGCAGGGACTCGCCCTTGAGGTCTACCGCTACGGTGGCAGGAGTCAGCTTGATGCCTACGTCCAGGAAACACTTTTCGCAATATCCGACGGCCAGCAAAGTCCCGCCGCCAGCATGCTGGCGAGTAGATAATGCAGTCCTGCTCCAGATCCGGTCTGCGAGGACGACTGCGGTCTGGCCGGCTGTGAGGCCAGATGCTTAAACACCAAAGACGCCACTTTCAGCTACAGCGGCAGCTGCACCTGCGACTTCCCGCCTCCACCGGTTGCCTTCTCCCCCAGCTTCTCCTTCCCATCCCTGCTCCTAACCTCTATACCCCATCTCTCTCCCAGCGCCCCTTCTGTTCCTGTTTGCTCATCCATCCCTTGGGGGGTGTTGCAGATTGACTGGGCGGCCTTCTGGGAGCGTTGCGAGGCCGACGGGGGCGTGGCGGACTGCGCCTCCGGCCGCTGCTTCCTCTTCCTCGGCGGGGAGAAGAAGCTGAGCAAGTGGGCGAACCCTGCCCTCTCCTCTGCCAGGCACAGTTGTTGGCCTGCACAGGGGGCAGGCAGTGACGGACTGCGAGGCCGTGGGCGAGCTGCCGGCGGGAGTGCGGAGTCGGCTGGCCGTCCTCAACTCGGACGCGCTGGCCAGGCGCGTCCTCGCCAGCCTCGCCACCACCAACGCCCGCTTCTGGATCGCTCTCATTGAGGGCAGCGACGCATTCGACTTCCCTGTTTCTCAGCTTTTTATCAGCCTAGCGGCTGTATGGGCTGTAAATGGGGGCCAAGTTTCCTAGATCAATGAAGCAGGATGGTCAAAGTTCCAAAATGCTTGGCCTTTGTTTTGAGCATGATGTATTCGAATTGCCAAGTAGTGCGTGACAGAAGTAGCTTGCATTAGTATTTTGCCTCTCTTTTGCTTTTCTGCCTTTTTTATAGTTATGGGAGAGAAGAATAGAATTGCGACGGGCCAATTTTGACTGGGTATAGGGAAGAAGGAAGACCAACAGTAGCATTGCAAACACGGGAAAGTAGAAGGGGCCCCGGCTGCAGACCTGGCTCTGGCATGACGGGGCGGGGACGGAGGCCAACCAGCTGCACCTCGGCAACGGCCTGGGCGCCCCCGACCTGAGCGGCCTGGGCTGCATGTCCCTGGAGCTCCTCCACGAGGACCCCAGCACCCCCAGCTATGCTGTCTTCAAGGACGTCAGCTGCATCTCCAACAAGCAGAAGGATCTGGCGCATGGCCTCTGCGAGCTCCTGCCCGGTTCACACACCTGCCCTTCCAGCCCAGCCCTTCCAGGCTCACTGTTGGAACCTTTCTCTCCCTCCTCTCCTCACAGCCGCTTCCTGGTCAGCCCCATTCTTCTCTGCTTCAGAGGACCCCTTTAGTTCGCTCAGCTTAAAGCCATTTGGGCCATTTGGGTCATATGACGACCATAAAACGGCCCATGCCCACTCAGATGAAGTCCAGCAAAAGGCCGTCTTGCAGAGGAACCAAATGCGGCGGTGGATGTCAGCGCCTGTCCCGTCTACGCCCCGGCTCTGCTCTCCGACACTTCCCTGCCCCAGGCCGGACCAGCCTACTTCTGGCGGCGCTTCTTCTGCCTCTGTTTGGAGCTGGGCGGGGTGCCGGACTTCCTGGACAGCACCTGCCTCTTCTTTCACACCCCCGCCATCACTTGGTCCTCCACTTCCTCCCTCCACTTCCTCAAGCTCCTCACTCATGGCAGTTGTGAGGCCTTTTTAGGAGCGAGCACTACGCTGCCTGCGCTGGGAGGGCTGGTGACCACGGCAGCCTGCTCGGAGAACCTGTCACAGGCTAGTAGGGGAGCTTTTGGAATTTAGGGGCGTACATCGAGTAGAGGAAAGGGCTAGGTGAATGCAAAGCTACATTTAATTGAATTTTATAATTGTTAATTTTTTTTGATATATTGATCTCTGTCTAATGGGTAAGGAGTGGGCTTCAGTTTCCAGTTACATGAACGCAAAACTGCATAGCTTCAACAACCTTTGATCTCTATCTAAAGGTTAAGCCATTTAGTGGCCTAAGAATTCCTGCAAATGGTCCAATATATGGGCTCTCCAGCTCTATTCGCTTTCGATAGAGTATCCCTCCGATTAAGCGCCCATTGAATGTCTCAGGAGGGCTGGCAGTAGCGATGGCGGATCTTGTTCCGCTGCTACCCCTCTGGAGCAATCTCAGCCTCGACCACGGCGGCTTCTTCATCGGCTTGGCGGAAAGTGAGAAGGGCACCATCGATCCGGTCCTCTCCCCTCACCTTGCCCTCCAGCTGGGAACCCTGATTTGCCTTCAGGAGAAATGGTTGTGGATGGAATCGGCCAATCGAACATCCTATTATCGACGCCTCAATGAGTCGGGATACAATTCGTTGGCACTGGGCGACCCTAACCAAGGCTGTGGCTTCCTCAATGGGACTGCGATCGAGGACCAAGCTTGTCTGGCGCAGCTTCCGGGCCTTTGTCAATTCCGGCCTAGTTCTATTTCGCTGTTGAAGTCTTTTTGTAGAGATTTTAAAGCTGGAAAATGAATTGAGGCGTGAAGCGGATGTCAACGAATTTCATCAACGTGGATGAGCTGGCTTGCATAACTACTACCACTTCTACGACTAGCACTACCACTACGAGCACCACTTCCACTACGAGTACCACCACGTCAACCACAAGTACTACCAGCACTTCCACTACTAGCACAACAACTTCTACTACAAGCACCACTACTTCTACTACTAGTTCTACAACCAGCACAACCACTTCTACTACAAGTACTACAACTAGTACTACAACATCAACTACATCCTCCACAACGAGCACCACTACTTCTACGACAACCACTACAACCAGCACAACCACTTCAACCACAAGCACATCAACTAGCACAACCACTTCTACTACAAGCACTACAACGAGCACTACCACTTCAACTACAAGTACCACAACCAGCACAACCACTTCCACAACGAGTACTACAACTAGCACTACCACCTCAACCACAAGCACATCAACTAGCACAACCACTTCAACTACAAGTACCACAACCAGTACTACGACGACGACAAGTACCACCACTTCAACACCAAGTACAACAACTAGGACTACCATTTCGACAACAAGCCCTACATCAAGCACAACCACTTCAACCGCAAGTACTACATTTAGCACTACCACTTCAACAACAAACACCACAACTTCTACTACAGGCATTATGACCATCGCAACCAGTATTATAGCAAGCACTACTACTAGGGTAATCTCTACCACAATAAGCTCTAGCACAGCCGGTTACATCAGCACCAGTGCATCCACTGAATCCCAGCCACCAGTAACCACGCCATCCATATCAGCCAAGACAACTGCTGCACTTCCAACTCGCACTATAGAAGCTGCCACGCACCCAGCCACCTTCACCTCACCGCATCTTACCCACTCAACCTTACCTCCTTCACATCTCTTTACCCAAGCTCAACCAGCCACGCCAACGCCTCTCCCAGGAACACAGAAAGCAGCAACCAATGAAAATTCGGAGAGAACCGCAGCAAGAAGCCAGACGACAGTAGACCTGCCCCTGGCCACGGTGCCGAGTGTGGGCAATATAAGACCTACAACGTCGGTAGGCAGGAAGGTGGAAACGCCACTGCCATCAGCGGCGAGGACCATAGCAGAGACAGTGAGAAGGACGACGTTGGAGCCAACTGAGCTGGAGCTTTGTCTGGCCCTGCCGGAGGCGGAGCGAGTCCTGGCGGAGGGCTACTGCTACCGGGTCATACCCGGTGGCTTCGACTACAGCCGGGCACTCAGCGAGGCCTGCGGCGGAGGCCACCTGGCTGTCGTTCGAGAGACTGGCACCTGGAGCCACCTGAAGAGCCTGCTTGCGGTGCCCAGCCTTTTCCTTGCACCCCCTTCCAGCCCCAACCTTGAGACAGTGAACAGCACTGGCCAACCTTACAGGCGTCGGGCAGCAGAGTCTGGCTGGCTATGGAGCAGTCGAAGACCTATACGCTTGACATTGGCTGGAATTGGCGCCTGCCGGGGGGCGCTACCGAGGCTGCCTCGCACCGGCCCTGGGCCTCTGGGGAGCCGAACGATTCCGGCTTCGGCTTGAACTCCGAGCAGCGGGCCATGCTGAACGGCTACGGCCTGCATGACGTACGAGCCGGCAGGGACTTCGCCGCACTCTGCATGTACGGGCCTCTCCCTACCACCGCTCCCCCGCTCACCACGCCCCCATTCTCTACTAAAGGTCCTCAGGCTGCATAGTTTGCCAATTTATCGCTTCCCAAGGTTTGCTTGCCTTCCTTTACAGATGCTCCCGTCACCAGCCTTCCGACCTCTGCTCCAGACACCCAAACGCCACTGGCAATGGCGGCTTTTCATTATCTTTCTCAGCCAGAAAATTTTGGAGACAAGAAAAATTCCAGTCGAAATTTATATTTCGCATATGGCACTGTGGTGCAACGTAGAGGTTTATTTTTAAATTTATATTTTCTTTAGCATCAAACAGAACGAGTTAATACTCTCAAAAATTAACATAAAAATCGACTCATTGCATTAAAAACACTTAGTTAAAAAACAATCATCAAAACTAATATAGTGATAAGCGAGATTGACATAATTAAAAGCCGTCGAAAATCCCTACACCGGCACTTCCCAATCTTTCATCCTCTGCCACAAGCCAAGCAGCTGCAGAAAACCCTATCACAAGCCGTTACGATTTCCTCCAATATGTTTTTTATGAGTATCATCTGTGTCTTCTTCGATTTCTATCCACCTTAAACAATGGATATCACAGAAATGCGAACCATACTTTTCTAAGGTGATCCATAAAATAGAAAATTTTTCAGCACATATTATAATATTTATCTAATATTTGATTAAAAATTGTTCAAAGTGGCCCGAATAATTATTTTATTTTCATGCTTTTGGTTAAAGAACAAGCTTATGCAAAGAGGCCAGTAAAGACTATTTGAACTTATTAAGTAGGAAAAATCGCTTCAGACTAAACGGCTGAAAATTTTTAAAACATCAGCAAGCATCATTCATTCGTTTCAAATCAACCAAAAAATGTCATAAAACGAAAAGTTTGTAAAAATCGTTTAACCGGCATTCAAAAAGTTGCTAAAGAAATCTCTATGCACGTGTCTGCATCTCACTGTTAAAGTCTCTGACAAAAGGCGTCTTTAGTAGGAACCCTGACCACCAGTGAGCCAACCGTCCCGCCGGCCATCTCCACCCTCACAGGTGTGCAGAACCTCTCCCAAGCCCATTGCTTCCAGAAACTAACGGTGGACTTGAGGCCTGGCCGCCTGTCGAGCCTCTCCGACAAGCGTAGAGACCGCTGGCTACTGCTGGACAGGGGCCTTGACCTCCAGGCCGCTCAACTTCACCGAGGCCGAGGCCTTCTGCGCCCAGCACAGCGGCTACCTGGCCGCACCCTTCCAGCCGGGCCTCCTCACCTGGCTCCACGCCAACCTCAGCCTTGGATCGGTGCCCCTGCCCTCTCTGCTTCTTCTTCTCGCCCAGTAGGCCTCTCTTTGGCTGCTTGCAGGACTTCTGGCTCAATCTTCGGCAGCAGCGGGACCAGCCGGGAGTGGCGGACGGCTGGGCCTGGCACCTGCCCAACGGAAACTCAACTCCCCGTGAGTCATTTGCCTAGACAACTCCTCCTAGAGTACTTAGCTTTCAAATCTTGCCACCTCATAAATCGGGCATTTCGGTTATCGGAGTCGAAAATTAGTATAAATTGATAAGTGTGATGTGGACCAAAAAAGAGAAAAAGACAAAGGGTCGACACTTGTATGGCTCAATCATTGCGCCCACTTTCCTGCTACCTGCTGCCAAATATAGGGCATCCTTAATGGGGTAGCATTTATGGCAGTGCTGGCCTACGAAGAGGGAGAGTGCGGCTGGAACGTCGGTGAGCCCAGCGATGGGCCCTACTCCGCCAGCCCCCAGGAGACCAACTCCGAGAACGCCGCCTGGCTCGACCTTCACAGCTCTGCCCGACTGGCTGACCAGGTGCGCTGGAAGGAAGCCCTTCCGCTCTGTCAGTTCCCAATTCCTGGTATGCGTCTTTGCCTCAGCCCTTAAGCACCTACCCCTAAATGTTATTGTTCCAGGGGCAAGTGAAGAGGACTTGCCGGCGGAAGTGAAAGGAACCAGCGCAGAGTTGCTGTGCCCCACGCCTACCACACTGGCACCCACCACCCGACCCACTGGTTCCTTTCAAAGCCCTTACCAGTAGATCTCATTGGTTGAGAGTGCTGGTTTTTCTGGCCATCTCTTTGGATCAGGGGGAAGTTGTCAAATAAGCATTCCAAATGAGCAGTCTGGGAGTGTTGAGGTCTGGCGGCCTGTCGTTTGGCTGCGCAGAGCGTGGAGGCAGCCGGCTACTGCTGGACGGCGGATTTGGACGCCAGGAACCTGACCTTTGAAGAGGCTCAGGATTTCTGTGCCGCACTGGGTGGTCATCTGGCTGCCCCCTACCAACCCGGCCTCCTCGCCTGGCTCTCTGACAGTCTCGGCCTGCTTCAGGTGCCCATGCCCTATCCAGCACATCTAAGCTAGCTGTCCAGTAGAGGGAAGATTTCTGTGCCGCACTGGGTGGTCATCTGGCTGCCCCCTACCAACCCGGCCTCCTCGCCTGGCTCTCTGACAGTCTCGGCCTGCTTCAGGTGCCCATGCCCTATCCAGCACATCTAAGCTAGCTGTCCAGTAGAGGGAAGATTTCTGTGCCGCACTGGGTGGTCATCTGGCTGCCCCCTACCAACCCGGCCTCCTCGCCTGGCTCTCTGACAGTCTCGGCCTGCTTCAGGTGCCCATGCCCTATCCAGCACATCTAAGCTAGCTGTCCAGTAGAGGGAAGATTTCTGTGCCGCACTGGGTGGTCATCTGGCTGCCCCCTACCAACCCGGCCTCCTCGCCTGGCTCTCTGACAGTCTCGGCCTGCTTCAGGTGCCCATGCCCTATCCAGCACATCTAAGCTAGCTGTCCAGTAGTGGGAAGATTTCTGTGCCGCACTGGGTGGTCATCTGGCTGCCCCCTACCAACCCGGCCTCCTCGCCTGGCTCTCTGACAGTCTCGGCCTGCTTCAGGTGCCCATGCCCTATCCAGCACATCTAAGCTAGCTGTCCAGTAGTGGGAAGATTTCTGTGCCGCACTGGGTGGTCATCTGGCTGCCCCCTACCAACCCGGCCTCCTCGCCTGGCTCTCTGACAGTCTCGGCCTGCTTCAGGTGCCCATGCCCTATCCAGCACATCTAAGCTAGCTGTCCAGTAGTGGGAAGATTTCTGTGCCGCACTGGGTGGTCATCTGGCTGCCCCCTACCAACCCGGCCTCCTCGCCTGGCTCTCTGACAGTCTCGGCCTGCTTCAGGTGCCCATGCCCTATCCAGCACATCTAAGCTAGCTGTCCAGTAGAGGGAAGATTTCTGTGCCGCACTGGGTGGTCATCTGGCTGCCCCCTACCAACCCGGCCTCCTCGCCTGGCTCTCTGACAGTCTCGGCCTGCTTCAGGTGCCCATGCCCTATCCAGCACATCTAAGCTAGCTGTCCAGTAGAGGGAAGATTTCTGTGCCGCACTGGGTGGTCATCTGGCTGCCCCCTACCAACCCGGCCTCCTCGCCTGGCTCTCTGACAGTCTCGGCCTGCTTCAGGTGCCCATGCCCTATCCAGCACATCTAAGCTAGCTGTCCAGTAGAGGGAAGATTTCTGTGCCGCACTGGGTGGTCATCTGGCTGCCCCCTACCAACCCGGCCTCCTCGCCTGGCTCTCTGACAGTCTCGGCCTGCTTCAGGTGCCCATGCCCTATCCAGCACATCTAAGCTAGCTGTCCAGTAGAGGGAAGATTTCTGTGCCGCACTGGGTGGTCATCTGGCTGCCCCCTACCAACCCGGCCTCCTCGCCTGGCTCTCTGACAGTCTCGGCCTGCTTCAGGTGCCCATGCCCTATCCAGCACATCTAAGCTAGCTGTCCAGTAGTGGGAAGATTTCTGTGCCGCACTGGGTGGTCATCTGGCTGCCCCCTACCAACCCGGCCTCCTCGCCTGGCTCTCTGACAGTCTCGGCCTGCTTCAGGTGCCCATGCCCTATCCAGCACATCTAAGCTAGCTGTCCAGTAGAGGGAAGATTTCTATGCCGCACTGGGTGGTCATCTGGCTGCCCCCTACCAACCCGGCCTCCTCGCCTGGCTCTCTGACAGTCTCGGCCTGCTTCAGGTGCCCATGCCCTATCCAGCACATCTAAGCTAGCTGTCCAGTAGAGGGAAGATTTCTGTGCCGCACTGGGTGGTCATCTGGCTGCCCCCTACCAACCCGGCCTCCTCGCCTGGCTCTCTGACAGTCTCGGCCTGCTTCAGGTGCCCATGCCCTATCCAGCACATCTAAGCTAGCTGTCCAGTAGAGGGAAGATTTCTATGCCGCACTGGGTGGTCATCTGGCTGCCCCCTACCAACCCGGCCTCCTCGCCTGGCTCTCTGACAGTCTCGGCCTGCTTCAGGTGCCCATGCCCTATCCAGCACATCTAAGCTAGCTGTCCAGTAGAGGGAAGATTTCTATGCCGCACTGGGTGGTCATCTGGCTGCCCCCTACCAACCCGGCCTCCTCGCCTGGCTCTCTGACAGTCTCGGCCTGCTTCAGGTGCCCATGCCCTATCCAGCACATCTAAGCTAGCTGTCCAGTAGAGGGAAGATTTCTATGCCGCACTGGGTGGTCATCTGGCTGCCCCCTACCAACCCGGCCTCCTCGCCTGGCTCTCTGACAGTCTCGGCCTGCTTCAGGTGCCCATGCCCTATCCAGCACATCTAAGCTAGCTGTCCAGTAGAGGGAAGATTTCTGTGCCGCACTGGGTGGTCATCTGGCTGCCCCCTACCAACCCGGCCTCCTCGCCTGGCTCTCTGACAGTCTCGGCCTGCTTCAGGTGCCCATGCCCTATCCAGCACATCTAAGCTAGCTGTCCAGTAGAGGGAAGATTTCTATGCCGCACTGGGTGGTCATCTGGCTGCCCCCTACCAACCCGGCCTCCTCGCCTGGCTCTCTGACAGTCTCGGCCTGCTTCAGGTGCCCATGCCCTATCCAGCACATCTAAGCTAGCTGTCCAGTAGAGGGAAGATTTCTATGCCGCACTGGGTGGTCATCTGGCTGCCCCCTACCAACCCGGCCTCCTCGCCTGGCTATCTGACAGTCTCGGCCTGCTTCAGGTGCCCATGCCCTATCCAGCACATCTAAGCTAGCTGTCCAGTAGAGGGAAGATTTCTATGCCGCACTGGGTGGTCATCTGGCTGCCCCCTACCAACCCGGCCTCCTCGCCTGGCTATCTGACAGTCTCGGCCTGCTTCAGGTGCCCATGCCCTATCCAGCACATCTAAGCTAGCTGTCCAGTAGAGGGAAGATTTCTATGCCGCACTGGGTGGTCATCTGGCTGCCCCCTTCACCAACCCGGCCTCCTCGCCTGGCTCTCTGACAGTCTCGGCCTGCTTCAGGTGCCCATGCCCTATCCAGCACATCTAAGCTAGCTGTCCAGTAGAGGGAAGATTTCTATGCCGCACTGGGTGGTCATCTGGCTGCCCCCTACCACCCCGGCCTCCTCGCCTGGCTCTCTGACAGTCTCGGCCTGCTTCAGGTGCCCATGCCCTATCCAGCACATCTAAGCTAGCTGTCCAGTAGAGGGAAGATTTCTATGCCGCACTGGGTGGTCATCTGGCTGCCCCCTACCAACCCGGCCTCCTCGCCTGGCTCTCTGACAGTCTCGGCCTGCTTCAGGTGCCCATGCCCTATCCAGCACATCTAAGCTAGCTGTCCAGTAGAGGGAAGATTTCTATGCCGCACTGGGTGGTCATCTGGCTGCCCCCTACCAACCCGGCCTCCTCGCCTGGCTCTCTGACAGTCTCGGCCTGCTTCAGGTGCCCATGCCCTATCCAGCACATCTAAGCTAGCTGTCCAGTAGAGGGAAGATTTCTATGCCGCACTGGGTGGTCATCTGGCTGCCCCCTACCAACCCGGCCTCCTCGCCTGGCTCTCTGACAGTCTCGGCCTGCTTCAGGTGCCCATGCCCTATCCAGCACATCTAAGCTAGCTGTCCAGTAGAGGGAAGATTTCTATGCCGCACTGGGTGGTCATCTGGCTGCCCCCTACCAACCCGGCCTCCTCGCCTGGCTATCTGACAGTCTCGGCCTGCTTCAGGTGCCCATGCCGCTATCCAGCACATCTAAGCTAGCTGTCCAGTAGAGGGAAGATTTCTATGCCGCACTGGGTGGTCATCTGGCTGCCCCCTACCAACCCGGCCTCCTCGCCTGGCTCTCTGACAGTCTCGGCCTGCTTCAGGTGCCCATGCCCTATCCAGCACATCTAAGCTAGCTGTCCAGGAGAGGGAAGATTTCTATGCCGCACTGGGTGGTCATCTGGCCCTGCCCCCTCCCAACCCGGCCTCCTCGCCTGGCTCTCTGACAGTCTCGGCCTGCTTCAGGTGCCCATGCCCTATCCAGCACATCTAAGCTAGCTGTCCAGTAGAGGGAAGATTTCTGTGCCGCACTGGGTGGTCATCTGGCTGCCCCCTACCAACCCGGCCTCCTCGCCTGGCTATCTGACAGTCTCGGCCTGCTTCAGGTGCCCATGCCCTATCCAGCACATCTAAGCTAGCTGTCCAGTAGAGGGAAGATTTCTATGCCGCACTGGGTGGTCATCTGGCTGCCCCCTACCAACCCGGCCTCCTCGCCTGGCTATCTGACAGTCTCGGCCTGCTTCAGGTGCCCATGCCCTATCCAGCACATCTAAGCTAGCTGTCCAGTAGAGGGAAGATTTCTATGCCGCACTGGGTGGTCATCTGGCTGCCCCCTACCAACCCGGCCTCCTCGCCTGGCTCTCTGATTTTTTCAGTCTCGGCCTGCTTCAGGTGCCCATGCCCTATCCAGCACATCTAAGCTAGCTGTCCAGTAGAGGGAAGATTTCTATGCCGCACTGTTGCCTCTCTCTTTTTTTTGGTGGTCATCTGGCTGCCCCCTACCAACCCGGCCTCCTCGCCTGGCTCTCTGACAGTCTCGGCCTGCTTCAGGTGCCCATGCCCTATCCAGCACATCTAAGCTAGCTGTCCAGTAGAGGGAAGATTTCTATGCCGCACTGGGTGGTCATCTGGCTGCCCCCTACCATTTTTTTCCCCGGCCTCCTCGCCTGGCTCTCTGACAGTCTCGGCCTGCTTCAGGTGCCCATGCCCTATCCAGCACATCTAAGCTAGCTGTCCAGTAGAGGGAAGATTTCTATGCCGCACTGGGTGGTCATCTGGCTGCCCCCTACCAACCCGGCCTCCTCGCCTGGCTCTCTGACAGTCTCGGCCTGCTTCAGGTGCCCATGCCCTATCCAGCACATCTAAGCTAGCTGTCCAGTAGAGGGAAGATTTCTATGCCGCACTGGGTGGTCATCTGGCTGCCCCCTACCAACCCGGCCTCCTCGCCTGGCTCTCTGACAGTCTCGGCCTGCTTCAGGTGCCGCATGCCCTATCCAGCACATCTAAGCTAGCTGTCCAGTAGAGGGAAGATTTCTATGCCGCACTGGGTGGTCATCTGGCTGCCCCCTACCAACCCGGCCTCCTCGCCTGGCTATCTGACAGTCTCGGCCTGCTTCAGGTGCCCATGCCCTATCCAGCACATCTAAGCTAGCTGTCCAGTAGAGGGAAGATTTCTATGCCGCACTGGGTGGTCATCTGGCTGCCCCCTACCAACCCGGCCTCCTCGCCTGGCTCTCTGACAGTCTCGGCCTGCTTCAGGTGCCCATGCCCTATCCAGCACATCTAAGCTAGCTGTCCAGAAGAGGGAAAGATTTCTCATGCCGCACTGGGTGGTCATCTGGCGGCCCCCTACCAACCCGGCCTCCTCGCCTGGCTCTCTGACAGTCTCGGCCTGCTTCAGGTGCCCATGCCCTATCCAGCACATCTAAGCTAGCTGTCCAGTAGAGGGAAGATTTCTATGCCGCACTGGGTGGTCATCTGGCTGCCCCTGACCAACCCGGCCCTCCTCGCCTGGCTCTCTGACAGTCTCGGCCTGCTTCAGCCCTTTTCCTGCTGCTGGTGTTCTGCTCTCCCCTCTCCTGCCTCTTCTTGGCCTCTTGTTCTTCCCTTCCTCTACTGCTTCCGGGATCTTCTCCGCCTGGGTGGTTCTGCTGCCCCCTCCCCCCTCTCGCTGCTCTCTTCCCCCTCTTGGTGCCCATGCCCTATCCAGCACATCTAAGCTAGCTGTCCAGTAGAGGGAAGATTTCTATGCCGCACTGGGTGGTCATCTGGCTGCCCCTGACCCACCGGCTCCTCGCTTGGCTCTCTGACAGCTCTGGCTGGCTTCAGGTGCCCACTCCCTATCCAACACATCTAAGCTAGCTGTCCAGTAGAGGAGATCTCCATGCCGCACTGGGTGGTCATCTGGCTGCCCTCACCAACCCGGCCTCCTCGCCTGGCTCTCTAACAGTCTCCGGCCTCTCCAGGTGCCCATGCCCTATCCAGCACATCTAAGCTAGCCTAGGAACATGCCCTGCACTGGGTGGTCATCTGCTGCCCCTACCACCCCGGCCTCCTCGCCTGGCTCTCTGAACAGTCCGGCCTGCTTCAGGTGCCCATGCCTCATATCCAGCACATCTCAAGCTAGCTGTCCAGTAGAGGGATTTTCTATGCCGCACTGGGGTGGTCATCTGCCTGCCCCCTACCAACCCGGCCTCCTCGCCTGGCTCTCTCACAGACCTCGGCCTGCTTCAGGTGCCCATGCCCTAGCCAGCACATCCTGAAGCTCAGCTGTCCAGTAAAGAGGAAGGCTTCTGGCATGGGCCGCCCCCTCTGCTTCGCCCGCCGTCCTGGGGGCCGGGCGCCCGCCCTTCCGGCCGGCACTGGGGTGTGGTCATCTGGCTGCCCCCGCTACCAGACCCGGGCCTCCTCTCTGCCTGGCTTCTCTGACAGTCCCGCCTGCTTCAGAGCGGCCCATGCCCTGATCCAGCACATCCAGCTTAGCTGATCCAGAAGAGGGAAGATTTCTACGCGCACTGGGCAGGTCATCTGGCTGCCCCTGACCAACCCGCGCTCCTCGCCTGGCTATCTGACAGTCTCGGCCTGCTTCAGGTGCCCATGCTTCCAGGACATCCAAGCTAGCTGTCCAGTAGAGGGAAGATTTCATCCGCACTGGCTGGTCATTGCCCTGCCCCTGACCAACCCGCCTGGCTCTGAAAGTCGCCCTGCTTCATGTGCCCCATGCCCTATCCAGCACATCTAAGCGAGCTGTCCAGTAGGGAGGTTCATGCCGCACTGGGTGGTCATCTGGCCTGCCCCTCACCAACTCGGGCCTCCTCGCCTGGCTCTCTGACAGTCTCGGCCTGCTTCAGGTGCCCATGCCCTATCCAGCACATCTAAGCTAGCTGTCCAGTAGAGGGAAGATTTCTCTGCCGCACTGGGGTGGGTCATCGGCCTTCCCCCTACCAACCCTGCTCCTCGCCTGGCTCTCTGACAGTCTCGGCCTGCTCCAGGTGCCTATGCCCTATCCAGCACATCTCATCCAGCTGTCCAGGATGGAAGAATCCACCGCACTGGGTGGCCATCTGGCTGCCCCTGGACCAGGCCTCCTCGCCTGGGCTCTCGGACGAGTCTCGGCCTGCTTCAGGTGCCCATGCCCTATCCAGCACATCTAAGCTAGCTGTCCAGTAGAGGAAAGATTTCTATGCCGGCACTGGGCGGTCATCTGGCCTGCCCCCTGACCAACCCGTGGCCTTCCTCGCCCTGGCTCTCTCTTAACAGTCTCTGGGCCCTGCTTCAGGTGCCCATGCCTTATTCCAGCATCTAACGCTGAGCTGTGCAGTAGCAGAAAAGATTGCGATGCCGCACTGGCTGCCCAATCTGGCTGCCCCTGGACCAACCCGGCCTCCTCGCCTGGCTCCCTCCCTGACAGTCTCGGCCTGCTTCAGGTGCCCATGCCTCATCCAGCATCTAAGCTAGCTGTCCAAGTAGAGGGAAAGATGTCCACCGTCGCACTGGGTGGTCATCTGGCTGCCCCTGACCTAACCCGGCCTCGGCTGGTGGCTCCTTGACAGTCTCTGTGGGCCCTGCTTCAGATGCCCATGCCCTATCCAGCACATCTAAGCTAGCTGTCCAGTAGAGGGAAGATTTCTTATGCTCGGATGGGTGGCTCATCTTGCTGCCCCCCACCAACCCGGCCTCCTCGTGGTCTTTCTCTCGAGAGCTCTCCCTGGCCTGCTTCAGGTGCCCACGCCCCGCATCCAGCACATCTGGAAGCCAGCGTGTCCAGAGGGAGAAAGATTCCACGTCGCAGTGGTGGGGCTCATCTGGCTGCCCCCTACCAACCCGGCCCCCCCGCCTGGCCCTCCTGAGAGTCCCGGCGTGCTTCAGGTGCCCATGCCCTATCCAAGCAGACATATGTAAGCTAGCTGTCCAGTAGAGGGAAGATCTCCCGAATGCCGCACTGGGTGGTCCTATTTGGGTGGCCCCTGACCAACCCGGCCCCCTCTCGCCCCTGGCTCCTCTGAACAGTCTTGGGTGCTCCAGGTGCCCATGCCCCGCCATCCAGCATCCTCAGTATATGTACCTGAACGAAGACAGGTACATACA
>JASANA010012032.1:0-16289 GCA_030248095.1 Ptycholaimellus sp. GST1_10 | reverse complement strand
TATTGCAAATTTGGTATTGGAATAAAATATTTTAATTATACTCAATTTAAAGTGCTCATGTTCTGTATTGCATAAAAAAGCTTCAGTAACAAAATTTAAAAAAACTCGAAATTGCCAAACAAAAAAAGCACGTATAAAGTACATCTTACATTTTCTCAGTAATATAATACAAAATTTTGAAAATAAATTTATGACTGATATTCTACAGCTGGGTACAACTTGGTCAGAATAATTTGAGCTGAGTTCTGGTATAAAGAGGACTTTTCTACTATATTTGGACTAGAAGGAAGAATTGATAAAGCAGCAACAACACCTAAAGCATATGATGCACCATCGCATTCATATGGATAACCCAAGATGAATTTTATTATCATGTACTAGTTGCAAAGCATTCAGTGATGCATCATCAAAATAACCCAAATAATGTTGGAATCTATGTAATTCCACTGTCCAGTTAGCAAGTATACGAATATTGTTAAGTGAATATAAACGTTTAACTAAGTCAGGGAGATCATGTCGAAATGGGTGATGGTGTCCAACACTAGATATCACTTTTAGAATATCACGAATAGTCAATGCTGTAATTGAGTTCTCTATGCAACAATTAATGAACTTTACTTTAGGTCGCCAGCAATTTGTTGATGTTGATAGTTGAGACCCAGTCAAATATAATGTCTGCTGTTTATGTTTCGTAAAGAGGGAGACATGGACTATTACAGATTTGACATAGAACTCCCCAGTACTCAGCTTCAGCCTTGAAACAGCGAATTGACCCACATGCATCTATACAATAACATTTAAAATCCCAATTATTTAGACTTTTTGATGCCAATATGTTGTTTGTGTTTTTACATCTGCACCATAGGTTGTTGTTAGTTCTTCTCTTGGATGAATGTCACGAGTTGTACGCATTAACTTGCTGTAGCCTTCAAATGTGCGAATAATATTTGGAATAAAGCCAGTGGTGTCAGACCGAAAAAAAATCGTTTTGTGTTGGGTAACCGAAAACCGAATAGGGCTATTTTCATTTAGTTTCGTATTGTTTTGAGGGTTGGTCGTATTGTTTCGTTTTGTTCGTGTCATTTGTTTTTTCGCTCTGACAGTGGACTTTTTGGCAATTTTTTTCAAAAATTCCGGCATTACTGAAAGCATGGAAAAGTGTTCAGAAAAGCGGCACTACTTCAACAAAAGCCAGCGGTTTGCCTGGAATAGAGTAAGGGATTTGACACTGGCATCACTCAAACTATTTCGACGGTTATTTACAAGCAGACCCATTCGGCTGAACATCCGCTCTGCATCCGCGGAACTAGAGGGAAGGGAGTGCACAGACAGTGCTAGCTGGCGGAAAAGAGAAGCGGGGTGGAGGAGGGGCGCGTCTTGCCTTCACTGGTCCACCACTGGATAGCATCCATTCGCGGCTATTGCCCTGGAGTGAGGGAGGTAACCATTGTTCAGACTCTAAGACTTTCCTGCTAGCTATCCGGCTATTGCCCAGCGTAGCAAGGAAAACCTTTAGGATGTGTTGTGTGACCCTTAAGCACTCCATTCGCGGCTATTGCCCTGGAGTGATGGAGGTAACTATTGTTCAGACTCTAGGACTTTCCTGCTAGCTATCCGGCTATTGCCCAGCGTAGCAAGGAAAACCTTTAGGATGTGTTGTGTGACCCTTAAGCACTCCATTCCTGGCTATTGCCCTGGAGTGAGGGAAGTAACCATTGTTCAGACTCTAGGACTTTCCTGCTAGCTATCCGGCTATTGCACACAATATATATGTACCAGAGATAAATTTGTATTGTTTATTGTTTATTTAGCTTTAAATTAAACATTATTACCGGGTGCGGCCTCCTATTTTTGACAAGATTTGAATCTCAGTTTCTCACTTATGGTAGCTTTTCAGAACCCCATCTTTTGCACATATTTTAACTAAATCCTATATTAAATGTGTCCAAACTCCCGTTGAATAAAAGTTCAGTCTCATAGAGAACCATTACATGAAATGATGAAGGGTAGAAATTGTGACGGTCACAAGAAGGAAAAAAATTATATGCTAAAAATCATTCAAAAAATGAAACAAAGGGCGGCAAATTCGCAAGACAAAGGGTAAAATCATTCAATGTATCCTCCGTGGGCACCCTTCATCCGCTTTATGCGTTTTCGGAATGACTGGCAGGTCTGTTGAAGGAATTTTATGTCCATGGAGTTCCAGGTGCGCTGCAGGGCGCGTTTGAGTCTTTCGATCGAGTTGTGGGGCTTTGCATTGACTTTGGCCTCAATCCAAGGCCAAATGGCATATTCCATAGGATTGAGGTCGGGGGAGGAAGGGGGCCATTCGCCTGGACTGAGGTAGTCGATTCCCTTGGCCGCAAACCACTCCTGGGTGGAGCGAGCAGAATGAGCAGGGGCGCTGTCCTGCTGGAAGAGCCAGCGGTGGCCGGAGAAGAGACGGGTGCCAAGTTTGAAGACCTCAGCGTCGAGGACTCGCGACTGGTACTCGTTGGCATTAATTTTCACTGCAGCTTGTTTATGCACTATTCAACTGCAATTGTGCCCATCAATTGGCTGCAGCATCCATTCAATCAAGCAAAACGGCCAAATTATTCTTGTAATCTGCGCAAACCCTTTCAAATTCGACTTGGCTTCAATTCTTGCACCATAACTCTTGTCACCTAGAGAGATAAAAGCTGGCGCTTGGTCAGCGTTAAGTATAAGCCTTGATAGTCCATCGTGCCAAATAATTTCAAAATTGACCTTAAATTGAGCCCAGGAGAGCTAGTTACATTTCGTCAAAAATAGGAGGCCGCACCCGGTAATATACTGGCAATGGCAATTGATGTTCCTATTTCCAGAAAATGCTTGCAGTTTTTTTTATTAATTTTGATTGCAATTATTCGTGTATGTTAATATTTTTTTAAAATTGTCAATATATTTGAATTTTGGACAATATTTTTGAACTGACATAATAGTTGCTTCTTATTAACTAATTTTTGTTCTATAAAAGGCACGCTGAAGTTTCATCCATCTCCTCATTTGCCGGTTTTATTAGAGCAAACGTGGGTAATGCAGTAAAGCATTGCGATTGCGACTGACCTTTTGCAGAATATTGCATGCTTTTTATAACTGTCAATTTGCACAAAAAAGCACAGAAACACCAGTTTTAGATTTGGTTGTAATCTAAATCTGTAATCATCTTTTCATTTTCTTAGTTGTTTAGCTTTAACTTAAACATTATTAAAATACTTCTAATTTTGTCATTTTTTTATTATTGATTTTATTCTAATGAGCAGAATTCTACATTGGATGTCAGAAAGCATTTTATATACACATCTTGAAGGAACCAACACATGAGCTTAAGCAGACGGAGAAAAAGCTGGAAGTTGCACGAGATGAAGACGATCCTGTAGGTATTTCACTGGACTCTAATCTGGTTGTAACACGTGTGGCCAGGGATACGATTGCAGATGGACACGTTGGAGATACAATACTCAGAATTAATGGCTTCACCTTAAAAAACAAGGACGAATTTTTCTACAAGCTTCGCTTTGCACATCCAAACATTGTGATAGAGTACCGGACTCAATGTTCAAGTGGACCCAACCAAAAACCAAAAGCTACTGAACTTTCACCAAAGCCGGAGCCAATGAACCCAGTTCCAAGCCCACCTATTCAACAAATAACAGCTTCAGGATCAATCAAAAAACGAGCCCCTAACGAGGATGAAGAAAACATACTGAGACGTCGATCAGGCTTTGAGTATCATGTTCTGGACATTGACTGGACTCTGGAGAAAAACCGGCAGCTTGGCATTGTCCTCACAACCCACAACCATCGTGTCATAGTAAGCAAGCTCAAACCTGGGTCACTTGGAGAAGAGGCATTAAAACCACTGGACCGATTCATTGCAATAAGTGGAGCACCTGTGTCAGACAAAGAAGTGGCTAAACACATGATTGTACGGCAGGAGGGCAAGTTTATGGCAATCATTGAGCGACCAATATCAGAAGAAGCAAAGTTAGAGCACTGAACAAAAATACCAATTCCTGGAGATATTCGAGGCAATACAGCAATCCTACCACTTGATGTGCTTGAGTTTACCCAAGAATGGCGAGAGCGACTCAAAACCGATCCTCCACAACCAGGTCCTGGAATTCTCCTAACAAAAGTTCCTTATGCTCTCTTCATCTTTGCTCATGTTACACATGTTCAGTACTAGTAGATTGGTGTCATCTTTTTCGTCATGTTGTTCTGTGATTTTGTGCGGTGATTTTCTTGGGATAAATGGTGGGGCATTGATGTTCAGTTTTTGCATGGCGATTTTGTTCTTCTTAGGATTGGTCTGATCTATTATGCTTTGTTGTGGGTTTTGTAATTTGGGGTTTGATTTCAGTGTTGTGGTTGTTTTCAGAGTTTTATAAATTGTTGTGTCAGTTATTGGTGAGTTATGTAAGAGGCATGATGTGTTCGTTTTTGAAGCGTTTGAATGTTTTGGGGTGTCATTTTTTGTGTGATTTGTATTTGTGTCTACAGAAAACTTGCTTTGCAGTAGCTTTACACAGGATTGGTTATTGATTGTGGTTGTATATGTCATATTTTACCCATGAGATGCTGATGTTCATTGAATACTGCACCCAATAACTGTCGTTGTGCGGAGCTAGCTTATAGTAAGTTTTTGCAGTTTTCCATTGTTGATTTTATTTTCTGACGTGCGTTTGATTTCTGGATATGCGTTTGATTTCCGAGATATGCGTTTGATTTCTGAGATATGCGTTTGATTTCTGAGATATGCGTTTGATTTCTGGTATGCGTTTGATTTCTGTGTTATGCGTTTGATTTCTGATTATGCGTTTGATTTCTGATTATGCGTTTGATTTCTGATTATGCGTTTGATTTCTGATTATGCGTTTGATTTCTGATTATGCGTTTCATTTCTGATTACATTTGCAGATTGCTGTAGCCATTTTGTATGCAAGAACTTGACTACAGTTCACATTTGCAGATTGTTCTAGCGGTTTTGCATGCAAGAACAGAAGTACAGTTCACAATTGCATCTTGCTATAACCGTTTTGAATGCAAGAACATGATAACAGTTCACGACTGCAGCGTGATGCAGTCGTTTTCAATGCTAGAAAATGAGTACAGTTCTTAATTAAAGCTTGCTGTAGCATTTTGGCATGCTAGAACATAACTGCAGTTCACAAATGCAGCTTGCTGTAGCCGTTTTGTTTGTAAGAACATGAGTACAGTTCACATTTGCAGATTGAGGTAGCCATTTTGCATGCAAGAACATGACTACATACAGATCACATTTGCAGAATGCTCTAGCATTTTGGCATGCTAGAACATAACTACAGTTCACAATTGCAGCTTGTTGTAGCCGTTTTGCATGTAAGAACATGACTACAGTTCATATTTGCAGATTGATGTAGCCGTTTGTCATGCTAGATCATGAGTACAGTTCACAAATACAGGTGGTTGTAGGTGTTTTGCATGTAAGAACATGACAGCAGTTCACATTTGCTGAATGTTCTAGCATTTTGGCATGCTAGAACATAACTACAGGTGGGATCCATGGCTGACTGTGCAAGTCAAGATCAGCACGTTTGACATAATAGAACATGACTACATTTCACAAATGCAGCTTGTTGTAGCCGTTTGGTTTGCAAGAACATGAGTACAGTTCATATTTGCAGATTGAGAAGGGCCATTTTGCATGCAAGATTATGACTACAGTTCACATTTGCAAAATGATCTAGCATTTTGGCATGCTAGAACATAACTGCCGTTCACAGTTGCAAATTGTTGTAGCCGTTTTGAATGTAAGAACATGACTACAGTTCACATTTGCAGATTGATGTAGCCGTTTGTCATGATAGAACATGAGTGCGAATGTTCTAGCTTTTTGGCATGCTAGATGCTAGAACATAACTACAGGTGGGATCCTTGGCTGACTGTGCACTTCAAGATCAGCACCCATCTCTTCTTGGGCTTGGAGTAGCTGGTGGAGCTTTCAATGGGGCTGAGTTGATCGATGATTATGTGAGTGAAGGCGGGAAGGCCGGTCTTGAGACGGAGGTCGGGGGGAAGGCTTTGGGCTTTGGCATGGTGGTGGTGGTGGTGTGTTTCCAGCGTCCTCGGTGAAGGACGACCCATCAGAGATGGGCGCAGCGCATCAGGAACTTGGCGACGGATTCGGGCTTGGTTTGAAGGAGGTTGAGTGTTGGTGATGGGCCGAGGCACTCCCGCCGCTCTCTTCTCCACCTCGGGCAGGCTAGAAGGTAGTGCCGGTCGTCCTCTGGAGCTTCACCGCAGTGAGGGCAGGTGGGGTCAGCTGCTTGACCCATGCGGTGGCGGGTGGCTTGGAGGAAGTGCGGGCGGCCTAGGCGTAGCTGGAAGAGGGCTGAGGAGTACTGGCGGGGGCATTCGATGAGGTTGAGAGGGGTGCCGCCTGTGATGCCGTGGTAGGAGGCCAGGGAGGAGGTGGGCTCAGCAGACTGAACGTCTGCTTCGTACTCTTCGTTCCACTTCTCCTGGACCCAAAAGGATAGGGCTGAGGAGATTGATGACCGGCTGAGGGCTCTTGGCTGGGGGACTGGGCCTGGACCTGCTCTGGCAAGCTGATCTGCCCGCTCGTTGCCCTGGATGCCGCAGTGGGAGGGGAGCCAGGTGAAGGCAAGGTGGAGGCCAGCGGCCTGGAGCCTCTGAGCCTGCTCTCTTAGTTGGGCGGTGATGCAGTCCTCGTGGGGCTTGGGGCCTTGAAGGCGCTGCCAGAGGGCTCGACTGTCCATCAGAATCAGGACAGTAGCGGGTGGCGGGGGGCGGCGGGCCTGGACCAGGCGGAGGCCAGCTAGGAGGCCAACAGCTTCTGCATGGGTGGAGCTGGACCGGAGGCTGGCTGGGACAGAGCTGGAGGCTAGTTCAGTTCCTCCTGGGTCGAAGAGCACTGCTCCTCCTGTGCCTGGCCCTCGCTGACCCTCGACTGAGCCGTCGGAGTAGAGGGTGAGTGCAGGCTGGAGCTGAGCCCTCAGGGCCTCGATGTCGCTGAGAGCAGAGACTCGCTTGACCAGGGGGCTGGAGTTGGCTGGAACATCTGCTCCCGTCAGGTGGAAGGAGGCTGGGGCAGCTGGGAGAGGGGCCCAGGGGGGGAGGACCTGAGTGGGTGGTGGCCAGGGCTCCAGCTCAAAGTCCTCACCCAGAGCCTCCAGAAGGGCAGCGTGTGCAGAGCTTCTCCAGGAGGGGCGAGAGCCGCCAGCCTTAGCTTTAAGGCGAGGCCGGTGAGGAGGGGGCTGAGCCCCGATGGAGAGTGGGTGGCCTTGGGGGCGGGAGAGGTGGGCTGCCAGGGTGACTGCTGAGTCCTTGATGGCGAGCAGGCGGAGGGGAGGGAGGCTGGTCTCGCGGAGACATGCTGGGCTGGAGGAGCTGGGGGGAACGCCGAGGATGAGCCTTGCTGCCTGGCGCTGCTTCCTCTCCAGGAGATCGATGTTGGAGGGGGCCGTGAAGGGGAGCCAGGCCCCTGCTGCATAGAGAGCGGTGTAGAGGTGGCGGAGCGAATCGCAGGCTGTGCCCCAGGCAGAGCCAGCTAGGCTTCGGAGGATGTTGCAGCGGCGCGCCAGCTTTCCTGCTGCCTCTTTGCACTGGGCCGTCATGCGGACTCCCGCATCAATTGTGACTCCAAGCACTGAGATTGATGTGGAGAGGGTGACGGGGACGCCGCAGAGGGAGACCTGGGGTGCTCCAGGCTTGCCGGGGCCTTCTCCAGGGTGGAGGGTGGCCAGCAGGGCTGCTGTCTTCTCAGGGGCAATGGTGGTCAATGTGCTCTGAGCCCAGCGCTCCACTTCATCGAGGGCAGCCTGCATCGACTGCTCCAGGACCTGAAGGCATGGCGATCTGGCTAGGAGGAGGACATCGTATGCGTACTGGAAACATCGGACTGACGGTGCAGCAGCGGCGAGGCGGCTGGGGAGGTCGCTCCAGGCGAAGAGGGCCAGGTAGCAGCTGAGGGCGGATCCCTGCGGTAGACCTTGGGAGAGGACGCGAGGCTTGCTGACTGCTTGCCCCCACCTGACGCAGGCTCGGCGGTCAGCTAGCCAGGCATGGAGCCAGCGGATCCAGCGTGCAGGAGCATTGAGGCGGGCGAGCTCGGACAGGACGCCGTCCCTCCAGACCCGATCATAGGCTGCTGAGAAGTCAATGCCGACGAGGAGAGAGCGGTGGCCTGGTTTGGGAGAGTTGAGGCCATCGAAAGTGCTCTGGAGGAGAGGGCTGAGGACATCGGAGGTGGAGCGGCCTGGGCGGAATCCCTGCTGCTCCTCTGGGAGGGCGCCGGAGGCCTCCGTCCAGTGTTGGAGGCGGTTGTAAACCAGCTTCTCCACGGTCTTGCCTACTACAGAGAGTAGGGAGACTGGGCGGAACGACTTCACCCTGTCAACTGGCTTTCCCTTCTTCCTGATTGGCACTATCAGGGCTTTCCTCCAGCAGGCTGGGACTTGGCAGGAGCTCCAGGATCTGTTGGCGAGGCTGAGGAGAAAGGCAAGGCCCTCGGAGGGGAGGTTGCGAAGCATGGTAGGGAGGACGCCATCGATGCCGGGGGACTTGCCAGAGGGGCCTTTGAGGACACGGCGGAGCTCGGCTGCAGAGAAAGGGCCTTCTTCGGGGGTCTCAGCTTTCTTGGCTCTGGTGTGGCGGAGGATCTCTGCTCTAGCTGCCTTGGCGAGAGGCCTTGGTATGGGGCTTCTGGAGACGCTGGAGTAGTGGGCGCAGGCCAGGTTGGCTTTCTTTTGCTCACCGATGGCTACCTTTCCGTGCTCATCACAGAGAGGAGTGTCTGGCAGGGCAGCGGCTCCTCTCCCTTCCATGCCCCGGAGGAGGGCCCAGGCACGCGTGGAGGGGCTCTTTGGAGTCAGGCTGGATGCGAGGGAGCGCCAGGTCCGCCTTCGCTCCTCCCAGTACGTCGCCGTCGCTGCATCCCTGGCTTCTTTGTGAGCTTGACAGGAGGCTCTTGTAGGGCGGCGGCGCATTGCCGTGTGGGCGGCCTTGGCTCGTTTGCGGGCGGCCTGACAGGCGGGGGTAAACCAGGGGCGGGGAGCTGGGCGGGCACCGAATGGGCAGGAGGCTTTCATGGCTCCTAGGCAGGCATTGGTGAATGCTTTGGCTCTGCTCTCTATGCTGCCGTCCAAGGGGTCTAAGCCGGCCAGGCGTTGCACCATCTCCTCCTTGTACCTAGGCCATTTGGCCTTGGCCAGGGCGAAGCGGGGGCGAGGACGGGTGGGTTGGGGCTGGGCAGCTTCCAGCTGGTGCCAGAGGATGGCGTGGTCGCTGCTAGGGAAGGGGAGCGAGGCCCAGTTGCAGCGGCGGGCGAGACCAGGAGGGGCAAGGGAGAGGTCAGGAGAGCTGGCGATGCCATCGGGGCTGTACCTTGTTGGGGAGCCGTCGTTGAGGAAGACGAGACCGCGGGTGGCAGCCCAATCCTCCAGCTCGATTCCAAGGGGGTCGGGGTCGCAGTGTCTGTCCCAGGCAGCCGAGTGAGCGTTGAGGTCGCCGCAGATGAGATCCTTGTCTGAGGAGGGCCAGACGGGGAGGTGAAGGCTGCCGTCCCTGCCGTCCTGTGCTCCCTGGCGGGTTGGCGGGCGGTAGAGGGAGTGGAGGTTGAGGCCGCCGGGCTGGGCTGAGGGGAGAGAGACGCCGAGGTACTCAATGGCCGCAGCTGGAGGGAAGGGAGAGGCAAGGAGGGCGAAGTCCAGTCCCACCCGGGTCAGGTCAGCTAGGCCTCCATGAGCTCCTCCTGCTTGGCCACGATGGACTGGCCGGTCTACTCTGGACAGAGTGAAGCCGGGGAAGGGCGGATCAGCAACTTCAGGAGTGAGGCGCGTCTCAGATATGAAGGCGACGTCAACTCGGAGGCGGGTGAGGAGATCAGATAGCTCTGGCCGGTGGCGGCGGAGACCGTTTATGTTTAGAGAGATGAAGGTGAGGTGGCCTGGAGGAGGGGGAGGCTGGGTGCGGCGAGGAAGGTGGCGTGGACGGGCTGCTCGAAGGCGAGCAGGAGGGCCAGGGTTCGGGTGTACGTCGCCGGAGAGGGAGATTAGGCGAGAGCGGAGCGCGGCGTGCTCAGCCCCCCCTCGCCAAGCCGAAAAAACGTCGTCGAGTTGGAGATGCGTTGACCGGTGTGTGCTTGCACTTTGTGTCCCCCGAAGGGGTCCGGGCCACCACGTATAGGCGGCAAGCATGGCCCGGTTGGCAAGGTGGCGCCGAAGTACTTTCACTTGGCACAGAGCTGTGAAAAGCGAACTGGCAGCGCTACCGCGAATGCGTCCAGCTTCGCCACCAACTCACCTGCGCCATCACCATCCTGGCACCCCCATGTTGCAAGATGAACGGTTCACTTCTCTCCCGCCCCTCCCAGCAATCATATCTTTCCTTTATTTTAGCCACTGTCCGCAGCGGCCGGAAATGTGAAGAGCGATGCCTGGTGGGCAGCGTGAGCGACTGGGCGGAGGAGCTGGGCTCCGCTGCCATCAAGAATTGCGCCATCACGGTGATCGGCGCCATTGACTCTGTCACCTTTACCTTATTTCTACCCTCCCTCCTCCCTCACACAAAAAAGTGCTTAATAGGACGGCGGCGGAGGTGGGTTCTGGTCCGAGTTGGGCAAGGGGTGCGGGTACGTGATCGGTGGCGCCATCCTCATGCTCCTGGGCCGCTACGGACTCCGCAAGTGCAAGGAGCGGCGCTAGTACAGGGCCGGCTGCTAAAAAACAAGCATCTTTTTCAATCAACTGTAGCTAATGATGTACTTAATATTTTGAGACCAAAATTGATCACCCTATAAGTCTAATAGTTGCGCACTTTGTGTAAAATGTGTGAGCCAAACGAATTAAATCTAATGGATTAACGATCGATTTTGTAATGGGGGTAATTTTATACCTGTTCAGTGAAGAAAACTAGAGTTTTGCTCAATTTAATGATTTTTTGTCATTTCCTGAGATTTGTTTACAAGCTTTTTGGATTGGACATATCAATACACTTACATAAACTCTATACTGATGTTTTATTTCATAAAATGCCGAATTTAAATTGCCAAAATATATTTATGAACACAAGTATACCAAGGGGTTCAACTATGGGCAAGCCGGTTGAACCCTTGATGGGAACTGCCGCCCTCTAGTTTTAATAAGTTTGTTTCAGTTGTGTAATTTGAGTGATTGATTGGACCATTCTTCTCTTTAGAGCAAGCTATGCAACAATGACATACACCAATCCAAAGACGTGGCTGTCTCTGTTACCTAGTCATCTGATGTTTTGTGAAATTTGGGGTCTGGGACTTAGGAGTTTTTTTGGGGTGAATCCTTAGACTGCCGCCAGCCAAGCTGAGGGCGGCAGTTCAAAAAGGTCATAACTCTGGTTCTACTGAAGCTTTTTGCATGATTCCAACACCATTCGAAGCGGAATTTCATGGGCAAAATGATGGTGCACAGCTTTGATCTCCCAAAGTAAGAAGAACAATCGAAATTCTGAGCCAAACCTGAAAAAGTTGCCTGAAATTCGAAAAAAACGCAATTGTCACAGTTCCACTAATTGGGACACAGCGCCTAAAGCAGGATTTCAAGATGCACCCATAAGAGACTTCCATGCAAAATTTTAGCCTCCTAGCTTCAAAACTCATCTCGCTAAGTCTGCTAACATATATATATATATAGCCTCACACCCTTTTTTGGGGTGAATCCTTAGACTGCCGCCAGCCAAGCTGAGGGCGGCAGTTCAATAACTCTGGTTCTACTGAAGCTTTTTGCATGATTCCAACACCATTCGAAGCGGAATTTTATGGGCAAAATGATGGTGCACAGCTTTGATCTCCCAAAGTAAGAAGAACAATCGAAATTCTGAGCCAAACCTGAAAAAGTTGCCTGAAATTCGAAAAAACGCAATTGTCACAGTTCCACTAATTGGGACACAGCGCCTAAAGCAGGATTTCAAGATGCACCCATAAGAGACTTCCATGCAAAATTTTAGCCTCCTAGCTTCAAAACTCATCTCGCAAAGTCTGCTAACATATATATATATATAGCTTCACACCCTTTTTGGGGTGAATCCTTAGACTGCCGCCAGCCAAGCTGAGGGCGGCAGTTCAAAAAGGTCATAACTCTGGTTCTACTGAAGCTTTTTGCATGATTTCAAGGCCGTTCGAAGCGGAAATTTATGGACAAAATGATGGTGCACTATATTGATCTGCCTAAGTAATAAAAACGGTCAAAATTTTGGGTCAAACCTGGAAAATTTGGCTGAAATTCGAAAAAAACGCAATTGCCACAGTTCCAGTAATTCGGGCATCCTCCCCAAAGCAGGATTTCAAGATGCACCCATAAGAGACTTCCATGCAAAATTTTAGCCTCCTAGCTTCAAAACTCATCTCGCTAAGTCTGCTAACATATATATATATATAGCCTCACACCCTTTTTTGGGGTGAATCCTTAGACTGCCGCCAGCCAAGCTGAGGGCGGCAGTTCAAAAATTTCAAGGATTTCTTGGTTTTGCTTTGAAATATTGACTCACATTACAAAAATGGGCATAAATCCATTGCATTGATTTCGTTTGGCTCAAAAATGTAGCACAAATTAGAATACTCCTAGACGCATCGACTTTCAGTTGATTGAAAAATATGCTTGTTTTTTAGCAGCCGGCCCTGTAGGTCCCCCTCTCCAACTCATTTCTCTACAAACCATTCTTTACAATGGTGCCTTTGCCACTCTTATGCTTCTTATACTTCTTGTGATGATCAAGGATTTCCATCGTTTTGCGAATCTTTTCATTGAATCTTGAATCTTCATTGAATCGTCATTGAATCTTGAATCTTTCCGTTAAATTGAATCTGCCGGATCCTTTCATTGATTACTATTAACATTCCATACATTCTAATAAACACAACTTTCCAATTGAAGGAAAACCAGGCATAGTAGCAGTAGCATAGCAGTAGTAGCATCAAGTTACCCCCACCACATATACACTCCCCAAAACAAAAGAAAATAGAAGAAAACAAAGAATAAACAATAATAAAAGAATAAACGAAATAATAAAAGTAATAAATCATGAAATTCACTTGTCTGCAGCACCAAAACTTAGATATCGGTAGTAGTGCCTTGGGGGGTGGGTGAAACTTGGGTAGTGGGTGAAAGTCATGGGGGGTGGGTGAAAATTGGGTGGGTGGGGGAAACCTTTGAGGGGGCTCATGAGGTCAGCCTTTTATTTCCCCACATATCCCTATTCCGGTATATTTATTCCCATACCCATGTGTATTTTCAATTTCCCTGTATATTTTGTGTTTCATTTACGATTTGATAACATGTGCAGTGATTTCCTTTATTCATCTGGAAAATGATTGGAAATATAGCTGGTAAAATCATTGTATCACGACGTCAAAGGCTCAACCCATTCAGCAGCATACTATACAGGGTATTATCAGAGGCATAACAAAATGATGTACCTGGGTAAATACAGATGTTATATAACAAACGTTATGCCGCATTAGAATCATACTACATTTAGGATGCTGCAAAATAAATGGGTCACAATGGTTAAGCCAATTCTGAAATTTATAGGTTTCATGGCCGCTAAATGTCACAAGTGTTCGACCAGCATAGGGAACTGAAATATAATATGCGGCATATAATATGCGGCATCCTAATATGCCACTTTACAAAAACCCACAGTCAATTCCCTAGTGGTATTTAACACATGTAAAGCATACCTCACAGTGTCTGATTGTTTACTAGCTTGAAAATCATTGGCTAGAAAACTTAAACCCAAATTTAGCAATTTAAATTCATCGGAATTTTCGGATATATTTTTAGCGCCACCGGTTATATATTTTATTTCTATATTCATCACAAGCAATGGTGGCAAGGTACAAAATTTGGCTTTTCATTGGATTGGGTCATGTAAAAATCTGGACCTCGAAAACTTTTGTAGCATTTGCATTGGCATGGACTCCAACTTTTTTAAAAATTGTTAGCACTTCATTGGATTTTTGTACTTTTCCACCAAAATTTTGAAAAAATTTCCAAATGTCCAAAACTTTTGCGGAAATTACATATTTTGAACAAGCGCAACTTCCTGCATCCTGTATGAGATGCCTACTGTACGTTGGGCAACCATGGGAGGCTCAGAGGAGGCATAATCATTCGGTCAGTTTCCAGAGAAGTAGTGCGAAAAGTAGGTGAAGAAGGAAGTGAAGAGATCCCTCTCTCCGGTGGCAAGATCGCAGCTCTGTGCCTGGAGATCATCAACATGGAGCAGCAGAGCGACACGGCCCACTCTGCCTTTAACGACTTGGTGGACATGGACGAGGGACGCCAGGCCCTGAAAGAGCTGGACGATGCTCTCAAGCGGATGAACGAGTGGCTGGACGAGGAGGCGGCCGCCCGAGCACAGCGGGGCGACCTCGATGAGTACGGACGCTTGCCTTCCCTCCCACCATCTCCTCTCAATCCGCCGATTGCTCCTCCCAGCCCCCCGCCCCAGGCCCAGACACCCAAGCCTCTTCCACACGGCCAAGCCCCCAAGCTTCAGCCTCACACTCCTCTCCTTTTCACCTATTTTCCCCCTAAGAATCATTGGATTTGCCAGGCACCGCTTGGACGACGATCGCGGCCCCGCAGAAGAAGAAGGTCAAGCGCTCCATCGATCTCAACGTCAGCGCCTCTCCACCGAAGCGTCAGGCTGCCGACTCCACCAGGTCCCCTTCCACTCCTCCCCCTCCGCCTCCGCGGTCCCCATCCTATTGAAGTCCCACTCTCTCTCCAGTCTCCTACTTCCCCACACCTATTCTACTCTCTAGCCCGTTCTACTACTAGTCCCTTTATGAGCTTTGCCTTGCTATTGCAACGGGTTGATTTCCTTGTTCTGTTGCTCTTTCTGGCATTTTGGTTCAAGCTTCCAGTCTGATGAGAAGTGCCTTGGAACAGTCTGCAACAAACCAAAGGCAAAAGAAAAGCTGAAACGGCAAAGGAAGCAAAACGTCTAGATGTACTCCTTGTTCATGGACACCACAATCTCAGCCTGAACAGATTTCACCTGCAGTGTGTTGCGCTTATCATTGAGCAAATTGCCCATGCGAGAGAAGATGCGCTCGGCATCGGTGCTGCTTGACGGGCAGGTGAGGAAGCTAAGAGCCAGGGACTTGACCGGATTCATGCCAGCGATGATTGGAGCAAGGGCACCATAGTTTGGCCGGCAACTGTTCTCATCCGTCCACCACAGCGTGGGCTCCATGTCTGAGTGCAAATGATTCATTTATTTTCATTTCAAATGACTTGCTGAACCTGGGCTGCTGGTCTTGAGATCGAGGTCTGCATAGATGGCTCGCAGTGCATCCACGTGTCCCAGGGCGGAGTTCTGATTCTTGATGTGGACGGGGATCTCCTCCTCCTCCACATCCTGCTCCATGGCCTCGTTCGGGGACTCCTCGCTGGGGGGCGTGTCTCCGAAGAGCTGTGTGAAGTCCAGGTACTCCTCTGAATGCAATGAATCCAATGCACCCAATGCAAATGCAATTGAATGGGGGCACCAGCAGATGTGCGCGCCTTCTTGGCCGGAGGAGCCTCCTCATTCACCACTTCCTCCGCTGCTTCTTCCTCCTCAGGCCGATACAGAGCAACGATCTCATCCGTCAGCATCTGCCCGATGAAGTTCTGAGCCGCGGTCTTGAGAGCTGGGCTAAGCCGGTCGCGCTGGGAAGGGTCCATGTAGCTTGCGGCAGCTGGCAGCGGATCAAACTCATCCCCACCAGGCAAGCAGAAGCTGCAACAGCTTGGTGCCTAATTGTGGGATAGCTGATGATAGCGGAGGAAGTGTACTCCTTGAAGCGGTTCCACAGCTTCTCCTTGAGCTTGGCGACGAAATTGTGGATGACTGGGCGGCGTTGCTCCTTAAGGACGTCGTTGCAGTAGGACATCAGCTCGTATGCGTCTCGGATAGCCACTGAGACAAATGAAATTTAGGTAAATGGAGTTAAATGAAATGAGGGTGTACCTGACAACTTAGGGCCCGACTCGTGCTTGAGGCCGATGGAGTTGACCTTGGAGAGAATGGCAACGAGCTGCTCGATGATGTCCCACTGCTCGTTGTTTGGAGGCTGGGTGCCGGGGAACTCATTGCTCAGCATCACCTCGTGGATGATGGCACGGTTGGCGACGAGACTGCACAGCATGGTCAGGTCCCCGGACCAGTGCACCACGATGTGCTGATGCAGTGCAGTCCCCTGCCTTTCCTTCACATACTCCCCACCTACCAGTAAAGCAATG